>LPNX010988319.1:110292-149040 GCA_001517045.1 Pseudotsuga menziesii
TCAAGCCAAGCGATGCCTCCATCTTGATATATTACATCGAATCTTTCACTAGTGATTTGAGATACCAATTAAGGGATAAAGATCCAGTCGATCTAAAAACTGCTCAAGATCTGGCCGAGAAAATAGAAAGGAATATGCAATCTTCAGGCAAGTCCAACATTCCGGGTTACACTAGGGGAAACACTTCATACAACGAAGAAAAGGGAAAAGCCTTTGAATCAGAGGAAAAGACAACCTCTAAAGACCCCATGGAAAAAATAGCTAGCATTCTTGAAAAAGTGAAGACTGATCAGGACCAATTCATGACAAAAATGCAAAATAGAATGGTCACATGGGAGAGAAATAATGGACCTAGGAATTTTCAGCCAAAACAGAATCAAGTGTATCAAAAAATGTTTCCTCAGCAAGAGCCTAGGATTCCAAACCAGTTAGACTCAACTAACCTGGTAGAAGAAGTAATTCCATGGTGCAGACCTTGTGAGCAATTCCACCAAGAAAGTGCTTGCTACATTGCGAACCAGATTATAAAACATGGGATGGAAGAGGTTAGTAATCAGGAAACAAATTCAAGCGAGCCTGATCATTTATACATGGTAGGCCAGGCCTACCCTTTGTCACCATCCAAACAGTAAAATCCTGAGGATGAAACCATTGTAGAATCTTATAGTGAAACTTATGATGAAAACTGTAATATACATGATGGGACTCCTATGTGTTCTCCTTATAATGATGACAGTCTGGAAGGTCTACTACCTTGTGACATTTTCTCTGAAGAAGATGAGTATGAAAATGAGGACAAGTATAGCTTGGAGCATGATACAAGTGACGAAGACTCCCTTATCCCCGACAAAGATGTTGATGAGGAGTCCTGGACATTCATGGAAAATCCAGTCTATGACATGAATAAAGAGGAAAATAATGAACCAGAAACTTTTGATGGTTTTGTTGATTTTTCTGTCTATGACATATCTAAAGAAGAGAGCATGGACCATGTGGCCTTGGGAAACTTTGATATGAAAAAGGAGCATGCATTTTATGCACATTATCAGTCTGATACATATATCAATATCGGTAATGAAGAAAAAGAGAACTCAATATCGGAACCTGATATCAGCAATGGGGAATCCATCACATTTAACATAGATGATGGTGATGACTCTTGGGATTTTTGTGGATATCTTTTTAAGAATCCTATCTATGCTATACCCAGCGAGGGGAGTGTCTATTTAGATATTTGTGGAAGTCCAATCTACTATAATTCCATAGAGGGAAGCATGAATCTGGAGACCTTGGAAAATCCTAGTATGGAAAAGCAGCATTCAAAACTCTTATATGATCATTCAGAGTCATATCATGCAGAGCCACACAAGGGTATCAGTAATGAAGATATGGAGAAGCAGTTTTGTGAAAAGATGGATGTGATGCAGTTATTAGAATATCAATCTCAACTATCATCTTCACATATAGAGTTTTTTCATGACTTGGAGCTTCTTGGGGCTTATACAGTGAATTATCATCCAGTAAGCCTTGATGATCAGTATGATGGTGTAGTCAATCTGCCTCATCATTCCAATTTGTACATCAACCCTATCCAGTCTTGGATAGAAGCGGCCTGCGCAAGCACTTACCAGTTTGGGAGGAAGTTTGACTACATTATTCATGCCTATGATTTCCCATCCATCCTGCCCCTTCTGGATCATCACGCAGGTTTGCATTTTCTAAAAAAAGTATCCTTACTTTGGCTGGTAACCAAAGACAAGGAAAAAAATTTTATGTCAATAAAATGCTTAGGTGGTTACATTGGATTTCTGATTACACTTAACCCTTTTTATATCATGCTTAGAGTAGGAAAATAAGCTCTTTGAAAGAGAGCATTTACTTTCTGCATTTCTATTTTTATCTATAATAAAACTTTGCTTCTTTTAGTTAGTTACATCTATTTTGTTTAAATAAATCAGCTTAATGGTTCATTTGGTTTTTCATAAAACTTGTGCTACTGAGGTTTTTCTTGTCAAGTTGAGATGTTTTTGTAGGGTATCTAAACCAGAGATTCTGGTGTTCTCGTATCCTCTCCTTACCTTAAAGACCATATCGAGCACACGTCCCACAGTTGGAGCCAGAATGTTACCACCTAAGTTGTACTTAGTGGTTTTTATCAAGTGAGCCTGGTGAACCGGACAGGGCTAACTTGTTCGGACTTCAAAAAGACCTTTGGAAGTACTTCTGGGAAGTGCTTGTTGTACTATATCACATGTTCATACCCCATGAGGGAATTGTAATAAATGTTCTAGCATGATAGTGTCTGTAAAAGACTCAGTCTCTTAGACTTTATTTGTCAATCCGATCAGCCCAGGGTGTTTTTTCCCTTGGTTATTATTGGTTGTTGAACAAACGACTGATAATTTCTGAGTTTTTCACTCCATACCTCCAAAGTTGGGGTGGTCAGCTTGGTATTTAGGCCTATTGAGGTTATTAGAGTCTATGTGTCAATGTATAAGCATGCTAGACATCATTTTTTAGTCATATGAACATGTCTAACTCCCCCTAGGTGTTTTTCAATTTTTCAATTTTTTAGTTTTTTCAGTGTTTTTTACTAAAATTTACTTTTTCTAAAACTTAGGCTATTATTTAATAGTTTAATTGGAAAAATTGATTTTGTTATAAAAGTGGGCCAAATAATCAGTTTCAGTCATGTAGGTGCTCATTTTCAAGCTAAGAGCACCATGTAAACCCATGGACCCATTGTTTCCTAGTTTTGAGTGATTTTCCATCACTCAGGTCAGAAAGCCCCAAAAATCAATTATTGATTATTTTAATTAATAAATTGATGAATAATGGAGCAAATCCAAAATCATAAATCAATGGATTCTCAGCCGATTTGATTGAAATCAATCAGATCTAAAGCAGATTGACTGGATCTGACAAATCCTTGACTGAAGGAGGTGATCAAATCAGATCCAGAGTTGATCTTGAGCATCCTTTATGAGGAATTTCGCCCTCCCTCTCTCCTCAACATGTTTTTGGCTCAACTGGATGATTTTTGGTGGATTCTTCAGTCAACAGGTTGAGGTGTCAGTCAGATCAGCCCCCCGATTGACAGTTGCACTCAGTGAGACTCAGATCTGGCTCAGCTAGACACAGATCAGGCATTGATGGACTCTCCATTAGTTGATTTCACTTGATTCGATGAGTAATTACGACCCCTGGGCTAGATGGCCTGCAAATTGTATATATCCAGGCACAGCCTCCTCTTCCAAGTTACTTAGAACTGGGATTGAGGTGCTGCTGCTATTGTATTGTTGTAATTCTCATTCGAAATAAAGAAAAGCTTTGGAGGCAATACAATGTGCTGCCATTACATGTGTGGATGATTATTGCCATTGTTTTACTGAGGTAACCTGTATCTGTGGTCATTTTTTGCTATTTTCTTGTAGATCTGTGGTTAAGATTGGTAATTAGCTTATTACAATCTTGATAGGAAAGGTGTTGTTCAATAAGTTTATTGACTATCACTCTCCTTTAATGCATTTTTAGAGATCTAGATTTAGCATGTCCTATAAGCTTATATTCATGTTATCTTGAATCTCTTTGTATGTACTAATCGGATCTCACAAGTTTCTTGGCAAGTTCTTTGATTTCAGCTGAGTTGCAGGTTCATACTTTGGAGAGGATGCTGATCTAGTTTGCTTCTTCATTCTCTTCAAAACATTTCAAAGGAATAGTCCCTCGGCATTCCACCTAAAATCTCTACTGTGGATCTTCAAGGAAACCAACACTCTTTCTCTCTCTTCCTCCTTTAAAAATTATTAAACTTTCCTCAAACTGGTTACTTTAAGGTTTCTTTTTAAATCTAATCTATCGCATAAAGAAAAGCATACATAGATCTAATTATCAATATCCCTTCAATTTTCTAGATCTTAGTTTCATTGTGCACATAAAGTTCAAATTCAAGAGATCGAGCTAAAGTTGCCTTAGTTTCGCAAGTAGTTTATTGAAAAATTCATAGCTTGCTGTTAAGGTAGTTTCATTTGCTGTTCAATAATTTCAATATTCTGCAATATCAGTGCTTTTAATTGGTTGCGCAAACAGAAAGCCAAGATCCCAAGGAAATCTTGCTTTCCTTGGTTCCTTTTTCGTTGGTTTAGCTAGTTTAATTTCATTAATTTTTGAGATAAAGTAGGCTGAACCAAAGGCACTCTTAAAGTGCTTTGGGGAATTTGTTATTATAATTCACTCACTGTCATTTAGCAGGTCTGACAGAGAAGAAAGGAAGCTGCTTTCCAAAGTGACTTTTGGAGCGCTCAAATCCCCCCAGGGGTCTCTCTTTTGTGACATAATTTGTAATTTTTTTATATAAACTGTAAGATCTTGGTTTCAGCCTATATAAGGACCAAGAAAGCTCTGTTTTATTAGTGCTTTGATATTGTAACCGCTGTAATAAAATCATCCTTTGAATAGGCTCTTTCGAGCCCATTCCCCGTCCCCCCTGGGGGGATTCGCGTCGGTGCCATTTTCGCCGTTTTCTACTTATTTCTTTTTACTAGAATTGATCTAATTTGCAGGGTAGTATATTTGATCTTGTTTTTAATTCCATATTCCATATCTTACTTTCAAAAGTAATCATAATAATTACCCCACGATTTCCCGAGTGACCCGAAAGGGGAAAGAGATTCGTGGTAGGATTAATCAGAAAACCATATTTGTGTAGTTGTGTTATTTTCTCATATTTTTTTTATCAGCATTTTAAAATTAACCCCTCCTTGATTCCCCGATTGAGATCCACTTGGATCGAAAGAGGTTCTTGGAGGCTTTTCTTTTAAGCAAGAACACATCTTTTAAAACTTATTAAAATTTACAAGACTCCAGTGTGTATGCTCTACACTTGGCTGCGGTTCGTCTGATCAGTAAAGCTGTATCAAAAGCACTTGGGTGATTAGCATAATTAGGACTCACCTTTCCCAATTAACAAACCATCAGGTGAAAATCCAACACCTCGATCAAACCTTTACGGTGGCAAAATACCCAAAGGAAGCGGGAACCTACTGAAAAGCGACCCCGTGGCGGCGATCTCTGTCACACCCTAATGGGTGCGTTACGAACACAGCCCCAGAGACTCCATTTCAGCCCACATATTCCTTGCGGGTAGCCGTATAGGCTTTGTTTTGGACATACTCCAAGTACTCTTGGGTATATCTGGAGTCCCCCTTTAGCCTAATTTAATCAATTCATACTTCATTTTTAACTTAAAACATACCAAGATGCAATCGCAAAACATTTATTCCAAACACATGCAAGCACACTGATCTCTTTTGACTCCATTTTTAAGGCACTGGTCTTTTTTGCTTCATACATATATTGTGTATCAACTTTGTGCTTTCGTGTGTATCTTCGTATCTTGTCATCTTAATTCTTTATAGTTAAAATCTTCAAACTCCTAAATAACTGATTCAGTTCAACATCACCACACTAAGAAATCATCCTTAGTAACTTAATAGGGTCTACCCCCCTTGGCTTCGTTAGGAGTTGAGCCTAAACGGAGGAGTCAAGAACAAGGTGACAGCCTTGACTTGAGACTTGCCCCCAAGGACACACCGAGTGGCTTGAAGGTTTCTGCCACGTGATCCAGGTGTGTGAAAAGGTGGCAACACTCACAACCCCCATATCACTCCATCAAACCTTCCATTAGACCCCCACACCTCCAAAAGAGCCCAAGGATGAAGAAAAGGGCTAAAACCCCCAAAAAGGAGCCCAAAATAGCCCCCTAGGAACTAAATCCCTCAAAAAGGGGCTAAAACCCTAAAAAGGGATAAAGTTAGGGCGGAAGGGGATAAAAGCCCAAAAAAAATGGGCTAAAGCCCTAACCAAGGGCTTAAAACCCTAAAACCCCTTGGAAAAGATATAAAATGAGGGTGGGGGGTCACTCTCAAAACACTTCTCCCATTGCCTATTGGTGTGCTGCTTGTGGATGCTTTGAGACCTTTGCCTCTCAAACCACCCACACTCCCTTTCCTCCATCTCCATTCCCATTGAGCCACTGCTCCCTAACCAAGAGAGTTGCTCCCATGAGCTAGGGCATGGTGGCCCATTTCCACCCAAGAGAAGGTATACCCAATGGTTTATTTCTGTTTCTTAGTTTAATGTTATTTTCTTTCTAACTTTGTTTCCTAGTTGTAGGTTTTGTTATTGACATTGTTTTGCAGGTTTTCCATTGTAGCTTAGATTTATTTGCAGGTTTTAAGGAGGCGGAACCCTAACCCATTTTCTGCAGAAGGGTTCACCATAGCTTCGTTTTCTTCTTTCTGCCATTAGATTTAGTTTATTGTTCTTGTTATTTTCTTTTTCTTCTTGTTTATATTAGCTTAGCTTAGTTTACTGTTCTGCTTCTGTTATTTCCATTTCATTTTTATGCATTTACCTTTAGCAGGAAACCTACCCTTGTACCCTATAGGCATAAGGGAGCCATTCCTGCCCCTATAGAAGGGAGAAATCCTTGCTACAAGCCTGTTATAATTATGGTCGAGGCTTAAGCCTGTTTTAACATCAAGACAAGTTTAAATAAAAATAACAAGTCAACACTTAAACCATTACGGCTTAAGCCGAGTTTGTCAAGCAATAAACTTTTCATCTTCCAGACCGTAAGGCTGTCAAGTAATCCCAAGTCACGGTTGTTACAGCTGTTAAGGTTCTTTCCATATTACCCTTTAGGGTTTAATAGTTTACAAAAACAAAATAACTTGAAGAACAACCTAATAAGGAAAACCCAGGTCAAATCCATCACTAACAACGAATTTTTATCATCTTGCCAACCACGACAACACCAATGCAGGAAGAAAATCCTCAGTGCAGTCAGGGCTTACCAGGTTTTGTGTGGCTGTGTTTGGGGAGAGTTGTGCTATCAGCTAACCCTTTGCTGTGAAGAGAAATTGTACATAGTAACCATTTCAAGGATTAAAATCCTTTTAAAGTAAAATTTGTTTTTATTTTAAAAAGGAAAAGAAAACAGGATAGGTCGTTACCTACTAACATTTCCAGCCTGTATAAACCGAGAATGCACAGCCTTTGGGCCAATTCATGAGAACTTTGGATAACATTGCCTCAGTAGATTTTACATTGTAAGATATGAAAACCCTAAGTCACAATTCCAAATAAAATCGAGCAATACCATAGCTAGAATGATGAGCACTCTTTTACAAAGCTCTGTCCACTATTTCTTACCATAAGTACCAACTCAGTCCCTGATTCGATGAAGGAAAATGATTCCTGTTACTCATAGTACGTTGCAGCCATCTTCAAGCTTCGAAAGCCACTTTATAACTTCTCTGAGCCAAGATTGCAGAATGTTTATGAAAAATAGTTTTAGAATGGAGGTTTTGCAGGGTTATTGCGGCCACGAGCTGGCAACTCGGCCGCACCAGTCTAAAAACTTCTTACAATGCGAAAAGAAGGGTAGGGTTTTCTCCTTAAGTCAACTCGAGCTGTGGACAAAACATCTCCACGTGTCGTCGATATTTATTCCTCTTCGTGGGTGTAAAACAATAGTTGAGGGTGGTTTTAATCTTCAATACTTTTTTTACAATTAGAACCTCAAACCATTAAACTTTGCATATTCTATGTTTATTAACAATGATTATATCATTGATTTTCGATATGTAGTATGATAACTATAGGTTTATAACATGAAAATTATTCAAGGGTTTAATTTTTATAAATCAAGAGAAGATAGTTACTTTTATTAACTATGTTTGATGGAAAATATGAGAAAGACATATTTTTACTATTAAACCATAGTAATAAGGAGAGCTAGTGATTCTTAGACTTATCCTTTTGAATTGTAGTTAGTTTTAACATCCTTACGTATTTTTGACAGCATAGTTAAGATTAATGTTACCTCTTAAGGAGACAATCTACTTTAAAACATTCTAAGTCTAGCAACTTATTCATGCTAGGGAAGTATCTTCTTGACTTGAATATAAATATTATTTTTTTACTGGACTTACACTTACCTGTAAAACCCTATAAAGAACCATCAGTCCCACTGTGTTAGCTTAAAGCTAAGTAAACCCCGATCATGCATAAGATACTTTCCCCACTTGATAAAAGAAAAACAATAATAAACTTAGCATTTGAAAAAGACAAAATATATTTTCTACTTTCTGGAAAAAGTTACAACTGTTAAACAGCGCTAACACAACTTGTTTAGATAAGCCTCCAGTGATACATAATCTAATTAAGAAGTAATCCTTGTTTCTCTTACAAACTGTTTGATTATATGCAATCAGTTAGTGGTACAATAGCATTTACACTTGACATTTTATGTTAAATGAAATTTTTTAAATTTTTAAGAATTTTTGAGTTATTACAAATCTAAAGCGAAAAGAAGTAAGACAATGCGAAAAACGACAAAAAGGCATGAATCCCCTAATGGGGGATGGGGAAAGGGCTCGAAAGAGCCTATTCAGAGAAAAATTTTATTATTTTCTATTACAATATCAATAAAATTATATGAATCCTCTTGGTTCTTATACAGGATGAAACCAAGGCTTTATAAATTTCTCAAAATTTAAAATTATGGTCAACATGGAGACCCTTGGGGGGAATCGGATGATCCAAAAGCCACTTTCGAACCACAGCTTCTCCTTTTTATGTTATACCTTATAAAATACAACAAGATTATTAGAATGAAATATGCCCAAAATCACTTTGAAAGTACCTTTGGGTCAGCCTACTTTAAACCAAACAAAACTAAGTAAAAACTAACTAAAACGGTGAAAAAGGAACCAAGGAAAGCAAGCTTTCCTTGGGATCTTGGCTTGCTATTTGTGCAGCCAATAAAATATGCACCGATTTCTGGATTTAATCTTTTTAAAACAGAAAAATAAATCTAGAGCATGCAACCTACGGATTTTCTTTAAATTGCCATGCAAAAACGGATGATTTCCCTGAACTAGATCTAGAATGCTTAATGAGACCTTTTAGAAATGAGATCTAAATTATGAGCTTTGAAATAATATATCTGTGTAAGTTTTACTTTAATATGATAGATCTAAATGATAACAAAGCTTGTAACAAAAGTAACCAGGTAAGATTTGGATTTTTATAAGTAGGAAGAGAGAGAAAGAGTGTTGGAAGTCTTGAAGATCAACCGTGGAGCTTTCAGATGGAATGTGTTGAAATATTGTAACTTTGAAGAATATTCTATATGTATTTCTTTGTGGTCCACGATGGTCCTACCGGGAGAACCACTTGTATTACTTTGTACCCCAATGATCCTAATTGGAAGAACTAATAAGAGTCATGAGGCAGTCCCCTCTAATTGTAAAGGTGGGTCATTAGCACCCCAGTGTGGTTACTTGAGCCTACATGTGTAACTCGATCCTACATGATTAACTCGAGCCTACATGAAAGATGAGTTAACTTAAGTGAACAGATGAATATAAATATAGGTGTAGTTCTCCTCATTTGGAACACACACTCTCACTTGTGTAGCGCATTAGTGGAGAAGAGAAGTAGCTGGAGAAGGAGGAGGATCAGGCTTTGATCTCCTTGCTGGTTTTATCTTTTATCTTTTATATTTTTGGGGCATCTATATTGAGGAAGCTTTTGCTAGGTTTTTCCCTTTAGGGTTTTCCTAGGATAAATCTTTGTGTTCCTTTTGTATGGTTGTGCTTGTCTATCTTTCAGTGATCCTGTTTATATGCTTTTGTTATGAAAATGAAATGAAGTACTGATGTCTTAGCTAAGAATATGAAAAGTTAACAGAATGTCAAGGGACTATGCCTTTGAGAAATTTTTGGAGAAAGTGAGGAAACAAGCTAGATAAGCACCCTCTCCAAGCTAGGAACCTGCAACTAAATCCAAAGACTTGCCAAAATTCTTGTGATATCTGGTTAATACATTAATAGAGATTTCATATTAGCATGCATATAAACTTATAAAACATGTTGAATCTAGATCTCTAAACATGCATCAAAAGGAAAGAGATTGCCAATAGACTTATTGACAAACTCCTTTCCTATCAAGATCATAATAAACTTATTATCAATCTTTTGCAATGAATCCACAAACAATCAGCAAATTATGAACATAGATACAGGTTACCTTAGCAAAACATGGAAATGCTCATCCACACATACAATAACATGACACTGTCTTTCCTCCAAAGCTTCTCTTTATTTCAAATGAACAATAACAACAGTACAATAGCAACAGCACCTCAATCCCAGTTATAACTAGCTTGGAAGAGGTAAGTTGTGCTTTATTTATAGCAAAAACAGGAGATCTAGCTTAGGGGGGGTGCAATTCCCAAGGAGAGAGAGACTGCAGCTACATGTGGAGTGAATCTGGGCATGTTCTATGTCTAACTGAGCCTAATCTGAGTCTCACTGAGTGCAACTGTCAATCGGAGAGCTAATCTGTCTAAAACCTCAACCTGCTGACTGAAGCGTCCACCAAAACTCAACCATAGAGGCCCACACATGTGGAGGAGAGAGGGAGGGCATAATTCCCAAGATTGCATGCAATAATGCACTCCTAGCTCAGCCTAGATCACCTCCTTTAGTTAAGGAATTGTCATATCCAAACAATCCCAAGCCGATGAGACTGATTTTAGTCAAATCGGAGCAAATCCCAATGATTTAGGATTTTGAATTTTCTCCATTATTTAATTAATTTATCAATTAAATAATCAATATTTAATTTTTAGGGGTTTTTGACCTAAGTGATGGAAAAATCACTCAAAACTTAGAAAAAGCGGGTCTATGGGTTTACATGGTGCTCTGAGCTTGAAAATGAGCACCCCCATGACTGAAACTGATTTCCAAGCCCACTTTTATTACAAAACCATTTTTTCCAATTAGACTATTAAAAAATAGCCTAGGTTTTGTGGAAAAATTAAAATTAAAAAAACTTAAAAATTTAAAAAAAATAAAAAGCTAAGGGGATGTAGACATGTTCATATCACTTGACCATGATGCCTAGCATGTTTATACATTGACATATAGACTCTAATAACCTCAATAGGCCTAAATTCCAAGCTGACCACCCCAATTTTGGAGGTATTGAGTGAAAAACTCAGAAATTATTAGTCATTTATTCAACAACCAATAATAACCAAGGGAAAAAACACCCTGGGTTGATCGGATTGACAAATAAAGTCTAAGAGACCGAGTCTTTTACAGACACTATCATGCTAGAACATTTTATTACAACTCCCCCATGGGGTATGAACATGTGATATAGTACAACAAGCACTTCCTAGAAGCACTTCCGAAGGTCTTCTAAAGTCCAAACAAACCATCTTTGTCCTATTCACCAGCCTCACTTGATAAAAAACCAATAAGTACAACTTAGGTGGTAACATCCGGCTCCATCTACAAAATGGGTGCTCGATCTGGTCATAGGGCAAGGAGAGGATATGAGAACACACCAGAATCTATGGTTTATACACCCTGTAAAAAAATCTCAACTTGACAAAACAAACCTCAGTAGCACAAGCTTTATATAAAAACCAAATGAACCATTAAGCTTATTTATTTAAATAAAATAAATGTACCTAACTAATGAAAGAAATGTTTTGTTATAGCTAAGTACAAAACATAAATGCAGAAAGTAAATGCTATCTTTCAAGGAGCTTATTTTCCTACTCTAAGAATGATATAAAAAAAGGTTAAGTGTAATCAGAAAATCCAATGTAACCATCTAAGAATTTTATTAACATAAAAAAAATTGCCTTGTCTATGGTTACTAGCCAAAGTAAGGATACTTTATTCAGAAAATGCAAACCTGCGTGATGATCCATAAGGGGTGGGACAGATGGGAAATCATAGGCATGAATAATGTCATCAAACTTCCTCCCAAACTGGTAAGTGCTTGCACAGGCTGCTTCTATCCATGACTGGACAGGGTTGATGTACAAATCAGAATGATAAGGCAAAATGACTACACCATCATACTGATCATCAAGGCTTACTGGATGATAATTCATTGTGTTAGCACTGAGATTTTGGACCCCCAAGGTCGAGCGAGGGGAGGCTGCTCCCGGGCAACAGCAAAACCACTTTAGGCTACGCCTCCGAACCTGCGAAGTAAGAGAGGGATCTCTCGTTTGTCACCGGACAAGATCCACATAAGGTTGTCAGTCTTGTGTGTCACCAGAATCTACTCCACAAAGGATTTTCAATCAGCATAATCAGGGGGCTAGGATCCTGAATGGGGCAAAGTATGTTGAGGAAGGTGCATGGCAGGATTATCAAGAGATAATGGACCATGGGAAAATGGAGTCGAAACCTGCACAAGAAACGATTACAGATGGAAGCAAGATAGTTGTTGATTTCCCAATCAGGAGATTTTAGCGGGTGTTTTAGAGGACAAGGAGGGACAGTCCATCACATGGAGCATCGGCGAGATGAATTCCATGTAACTTTAGAAGAACCATTGTTAATTCCTGGAATAGTAGTCGGAGCATAACAAGTATGAATTCCGAACCACTATACCCTATGTCGCAGGCATGAAAAGCAATAAACAAAATGGAGTGGAAACAAGAAAACACAATTTACACGTCAAAGGAAAGCACTTATTGGGAAAAACAACAACACGGGAATATCTGTTGTGAATGACAATCTTCCACTCCAATTTATTCATACATAGGTATCAAGATTTACAAATGGGAGCCTCAACCCAGGATTGTTTCCCAATCCAATTCACTAACTCCTTTCTCCCTCTATCAGGAGCATTTTTATACAATCCTAATGCTGAGACTACAGAATCAAAAATTGTTACGAGTCGCCATTCGGTGTTAATAGCGCAGAGAGTGGACTATCGCCACGTTTTTACAATTATAAACAACCATCATGGAGATGCGGCGTGTGATAACACAGGCTGACAGTGCAGAGCCTCAGAAGTTCTTCTTAGTCGTCCAATCAAAAGAATCTTCCATATCCGCCATCCACGTTCCGTTCATCCTGCCGCCAACCTTTCTCTTCTAAACACCGTGGGCAGTTTGGATCGTGATATGTCCTGAGCCATAGATTGAGATTGACCCTCCTGTAGCCATTGATCAGAGTGGGCCCTAACCTTTTTTTCAACGGAGAACTCAAATATTCGTCCGTGCTAGTTCGCCTTGTGAAATGAACCATAGCCGTAGATATGTCCTCTTCTTCATCGCGGCCGTTGATCTTTACGACCTCTACCCATTTTTGCGATTTGATATTGTGGCTTTATCTACACAAGTATGGAGTGCAAAATTATTGTAGGCCATAGATCTTCCCCAAGCTTCATCTCAACCATCGAAAGCCGCTAGTCTTTAACATGTTTCACACTCCGAGACAGAAACTTTGATCGCGCATGTTTGCTTGCGTGAAGTGGTTCAGAACCATTGATCCTCCTTCGATCAATCGTATCCCTTGAATAGGGATCGTTCCCAATGCTACAATACACCTTCCATTTTCCTTGTTGAAGGATGGTCACATGATATTTGAGGGGCTGGGACCCTTACCGAACCTCTGTCAAACCCTCAAATCAACTGTTAAAAATGGAGTGTTAACAACTGGCTCCACAAGGGATGCTATCCTCCCAGTGAGGTAGCAAAGAACCCCCGTATACCAAGTTTCGTATCCATTGGGCCACCTTCATTTTTTCTTGGACACCTCCATTCTGCTTCATGCTACTACTCCAGCAAATTCGTGCCACTCTTGCAAATCATGCTGGCGATTGTAAACCTATGCTGGTAACTGAAAATGGAAACAAACTGAAAACAGTAATCAAGGAAATGCTCAATAATATATGAGCTTATTTTCTCCTACCTACTCTACCTAACTTTGTACACAAGTCCAACTAAGTGAAATCAAACTTCCAGAGAAGCCAATCAAGCAACTGATTCCATAAACCAATTTTTTCTTCATGCTTGACAAAAACCAGAACTGAAGGACCTAATGGTACAAAGTTATAATAAAGAAATTGATCTTTATAGTAGAGATATAACCAGCCATTACCACTGCCAAGATTATCCATGTACTCTACCACTAGATCATAAAAAACATGACAACCTTCAAAAAATTCTGGCATTTGCTTACCATGAGAAGGCTGACCCAACTGTAAATTCCCTTGCACGTTGTCAAACTGATATTCAAAAGAACTATGCAAGGAAAACACGTGACAATTTCCAGATGAGACATCCACAAATTCATCTAAAATTTCTGATTTTAAAACTTCATATTCTTCATATGCTTTAGCAGAAACATCATTCATTTCTTCAATAGGATCGAGCAAATAGATTTCTTCTTGACAGAAAATTTCTGAATTTGAAAAACAAAAAGAAACATCCATTTGAGAACCTCCATCTTCTTCTTCATTACATACTGCTGGTTTTTCTAAAGGCTGGGTTTGATTAAATAATTGCCCTTCTCTCCCATCATCCATTCCAAGAAAATTTATACATTCATCTACAATATCAAATTTTTGTTTGTGATCAGAAACTTTAAGTCCCTTTTTTAACCACTCAAATGAAGGAAAACACAATGGCAAACAGTCATCTTCAACATGTCTAGTTTCCACTCTGTTTTCATACTTTTGATCTTGGATTGCAATGAAATTTTCTTCACTAACAGAAATTGTGACAAGTTGATTGCATTCTTCAGAAAACAAGTCAGTACACCCGTCTCCTTTCAAATCACTAGGCTGATCATCTTCTTCAAGCAAGGAGATCTTCATATAGTCATGTAAATCTTTAGGTGAAATATGAATTTGATCAACATGCAGAGGTCTTCCTTCAACCACTATCTCAAAATATGATTTCTCTTCACTTGCATTTTCAGAAAATGAACATGTGGAGGGACTACAAGACTGATATTTTCCAGAATTGTCATCTTCTATGTAATCAATCACACAAGCATTGTAACTTTCAAGAGATTGCAGTTGTGAAAAGGAATTTTCTGATTGAGAAGGGGAGGCCTCTTCTTGCAACAAAAATTCGGAAGTTGAATAACATGAGGAAGGATCTGATTGGCAGTCCCAAAATCTCTCTTGGTCACAAAAAGAAAGACAAGAATGCTGCAAATCATCATCAATTTCAGGAAGAGAGATATAACTGGTTGAATCTGAGCTTTGGTCTATGTCAACTTCAGTCAAGGAAGATAGTACTAACTGCTGGGAAATTTCTTGAATATCATGGCAATTGGTTTGTCTTTCTTTTTGAGATGAATATTCATGTAAGATATATAAAATCTCTTCATCCAAATACTAATCATCACCACACTCATCTTCAACATTTTCAATGAACTCTCTATCGTGTGTGCAACAATCTTGAAGTAACAACAAAGAAAGATAATGCCTTTTGAAATGTTCATGAAATATGGTATGAAAGTCTTTAAGGGAGGATAAACTCCCTACTGGAAATCCATCATACCAAGACCTTCAATATCCTTCTAAACTAAACATGAATATTTTCATTAAAGAATCTTCATGCCATCCCACTCCCAGCTTATGTATATGCTTATGAAATCTAAACAGATGAATGGCAATATCGTCACCCTTTTCATCATTGAATCTTGGAAGATCTGTTTGCCAATTTACCAGAGGTATTTTATTGGGATAACCAAGAATGGTAGCAAGATTCATAGGAGCATACCTTGCATCCTGAGAAGTCATCTTTATGGTGGAGAAACCAAATCAACTCCTCAAACTTTGCAGCCTCATTTGACAGTGGAGCTGCCATAGAACATTATGAAAAATGGATCCTTCTCAGATGGAGTCAGCAGGTGAAAAGAGACATGAACTTCTTGATGTATGACCATTGTTCACCATCAATAGTCAGATCTAAACCCTTCATCAAAATCCATGGAATATTTGAGACCTCTCCCCGTCTCTTTCTTCCTGACCACCGGTCTCCTCAGTGGAATCACCTTCCAGAATCTTTCAGTGGAGTCGCCAAGGCAAATGATACAACCTTTTTCACATGTAAGAATCTATGGTTTCCCACAAAAACTCTTTATCCTTTGAATCTTTGTCGTTCTTCCTAGGGATGATATTCAATCTCGTCCTCGGCAAGGCTGCCAGTTTGTTAGCACCGAAAATGAGCCAAAGATTGCGGAAGGCTTGCTCCTGGGTAAGGCTGCAAGGTATCCTTTGAATCTTTGTCGTTCTTCCCAGGGATGATATTCAATCTCATCCCCGGCAACGGTGCCAATTTGTTAGCACCGAGATTTTGGGCCCCCAAGTTCGAGCAAGAGGAGGCCACTCCTGGGCAACAACAAAACCACTTTAGGATGCGCCTCTGGCCCTGTGCAGTCAGAGAGGGATCTCTCATTCATCACCGGAGAAGCTCCACATAAGGTTGTCAGTCTTGTGTGTCACCAGAGTCTACTCCGCAAAGGATTTTCAATCAACATAATCAAGGGGCTAGGATCCTGAATGGGGCAAAGTATGTTGAGGAATGTGCATGGCGGGATTATCGGGAGATAAGGGATGATGGGAAAATGGAGTCGAAACCTACACAAGAAATGATTACAGATGGAAAGAATGATGAAATGCAACAAACGGAGGCAATATAGCTGCTGATTTCCCAATCAAGAGATTTTAGCGGGTGTTTTAGAGGACAAGGAGGGACATTCCATCACATGGAGCATCGGCGAGATGAATTCCATGTAACTTTAGAAGAACCATTGTTAATGCCTGGAACAATAGTCGGAGCATAACAAGTATGAATTTCGAACCACTATACCCTATGTCGCAGGCATGAAAAGCAATAAACAAAATGGAGTGGAAACAAGAAAACACAATTTACACGTAAAAGGAAAGCACTTATTGGGAAAAACAACAACACAGGAATCTCTGCTGTGAATGACAGTCTTCCACTGCAATTTATTCATACACAGGTATCAAGATTTACAAATGGGAGCCTCATCCCAAGATTGTCTCCCAATACAATTCACTAACTCCTTTCTCCCTCTATCAGGAGCATTTTTATACAATCCTAATGCTGAGGCTACAGAATCAAAAACTGTTATGATTCACCATCCGACGTTAACAGCACAAAGAGTGGACTATCGCCACGTTTTTACAATTATAAACAAGCATCATGGAGATGCAGCGTGTGATAACGTAGGCTCACAGCGCAAAGCCTCAGGAGTCCTTCTTAGCCATCCGATCAAAAGAATATTCCATTTCCACCATGCATGTTCTGTTCATCCTGCCACCAACCTTTCTCTTCTGAACACCATGGGCAGTTTGGATCATGATACATCCTGAGCTGTAGATCAAGATCGACCCTCCTACAGTCGTTGATCAGAGTGGGCCCCACCCTTTTTCGTAACAGAGAACTCAAATTTTCATCCTTGCTAATTCGCCTTGCAAAATGAACCATAGCCATATATCTGTCCTCTTCTTCATCATGGTCGTTGAACTTTGCAACCTCTACCCCTTTTCACAGTTTGAGATTGCAGCTTTATCCACACAAGTATGGAGTGCAAAATTATTGTAGGCCGTAGATCTGCCTCAAGCTTCATCTCAACCGTCGAAAGATATCGGTCTTTAACATGTTTCACACTCCGGGACAGAAACTTTGATCGCACATGTTTGCTCGTGTGAAGTGGTTCAGAACCATTGATCCTCCTTCGATCAATCGTAGGCCTTGAATAGGAATTCTACCCAATGCTATAATACACCCGCCACTTTCCTTGTTGAAGGATGGTCACATGAGATTTGAGGGGATGGAACCCTTACCAAACCTCTGTCAAGCCCTCGAATCAATTGTTAAAAATGGAGTGTTAACACACTGTATAAGCCTTAAGTAGCTCCAAATCATGATGAAACTCTATATGTGAAGATGATAGTTGAGACTGATATTCTACTAATTGCATCACATCTTTCTTTTCACAACACTACTTCTCCATGTCTTCATTATTGATACCTTTGTACGGCTCTGCATGATATGACTCTGAATGATCATATAAGAGTTTTGAATGCTGCTTTTCGATATTAGGATTTTCCTAGGTCTCCAGATCCATGCTTCCCTCTATGGAAGTATAGTAGATTGAACTTCCACAAATTTATAAATAGACACTCCCCTGACTAGATATAGCATAGATGGGATTCTCAATAAGATAATCACAAAAATTCCAATAGTCATCACCGCCATCTATGTCGAATGTGATGGATTCCCCATTGCTGATATCAAGTTCTCTTTATCTTCATTACTGATTATGATATATGGCTCAGACTTATCATATGGATAAACTACATGTCATTTTCCATATCAAAATTTCCCAAGGCCACAAGGCCCATGCTATCTCCTTTAGATACGCCATAGACAGGAGAATCAACAAAACCATCAAAAGTTTCTAGTTCATTATCAACATCTTTGTCGGACATAAGGGAGTCTTCGTCACTTGTATCATGCTCCAAGATATACTTGTCCTCATTTCCATACTCATCTTCTTCAAAAAAAAAGGTCGCAAAGTAGTAAACCTTCCAAACTGTCATCATTATATGGAGAACACATAGGAGTCCCATCATACACATTACGCTTTTCATCATAAGTTTCACTATAAGATTCTGCAATGGTTTCATCATTAGGTTTGTACTATTTAGTTTGTGTCAAAGGGTAGGCCTAGCCTACCATGTATACATGATCAGGCTCGCTTGAAGTTGTTTCATGACTACTGACCTCGGTAAGTCCATGTTCCATGACTTGATTTGCAACATAACAAGTGCTTTCTTGGTGGAATTTTTCACAAGGTCTACACCATTGAAGTACTTCTTCTACCATCTTAGTTGATTCTAACTGGTTTGGACTCTTAGGTTCTTGTTGAGGGGATCTCTTCTGATACATCTAATTTTTCTTGGGCTGAAAGTTCATAGGTCCATTGTTCCTTTCCATTGTGATCAATATATTTTGCATCATTCAATTGTGCAGTATGATTGTCCATCTATTGGTTTGGACTAGTAACCAAGTTTTTTATCATGTCTGCCACCTTTTCCATGGGATATTTAGAAGTTCCCTTTTCTTCTGATTCAACAGCTTTATCCTTGGTCTCTTTGTTGTAGGAAGTTTTTCCCCTAGAGTTACCTGGAATGTTGGACTTGCTTGAAGATTGCATACTCTTTTCTATTTTCTTGGCCAATTCCTGGGCAGTTTTTAGATCGACCGGTTCCTTATATCTCAATTGGTACCTTAAGTCATCAGTGAAGGCTTCAATGTAGGATATGATGATAGAGGCATTTTTTGACTTGATGTCTCTAGGAATGTCTGCAACCACGCGCCTGAATTTAGTGTTAAATTCATACATGGTTTCATTCTCCATCTTCTTTATTCTATAAAGGGCAGCAAGCAGATGTCTTGGTTCCTTCTTTTCTCCCCATTTATTCCTAAAACCATCTTGGAATTCACAAAGAGTTTTATATGAATCATCATCTAGGTCAAGGTACCATTTGTTATACCTAAATCCCGTCACCACCATATGATAAGACCCTTAACTTCCATGTTTGCCCTTAATCCCAACACTTAGAGTGGAAACTTACTTTGTTTGTCAATTCTACTTGAAAATACTCAACACCGTGCTTTCCTTGTTGCCCATGAGCAGTACCTTGCTCAGCACCACCTATATCCTGTTTTCAAGAAGCGGTGCCACTGTCTATGGTCTTTGGTCCAAAAGCATTTCTCATCTAAACCGCTCTGTCATAAGAGAGGAAAACCGGTACACTAAGTAAAATGGAAAAAAGAGAAGTTTCTCGAGGATTCTAGATCATGAGCCTCGTGTCCTCCCTTATCCCTATCATTGTGGGTTAGTTTGAGCTCGAGATTCCCCATCATAAGATCTTGGAGCCACCTCATCCACAAATCTGTCAACTATCCCTATCCATTGAGCCTTATAAATACAAGCTCATGTCCATAGTTGAGGGGGAGAACTATAGAGCTATTGTTATGTTGTTGGATTTACCACTTAGCCCAAGTCATTGGAGAGCATAGAGAGCAAATTTGGAGCTTAAGGGGATGAAGTGTTTGTCTCGTGGAGGTACTTGTCGACATTAAGGAAACGGTTGTAAGATTCTGCATACATTCTTAATGAAAAGCTATTTTTCGTCCCACAGTACTGTTGTTTTGATTTCACATGTACATGCTGTTAGATTCCTTAGTCACTAACATGCATAAGTAGATGATTTTCTGGTAGATTTGATGTGTTTGCAGGTACACAGGTTTGCTATCGAATCAGTATTCCAGGTCTCTACGAAATTCAGGGAAGGTCTTCATCCTTTGTCGTTCACTCATTTGTTCTAGATCTGAACCATTCAGACCAGAGGAATAGATTTTGTCCACAAAAGGTGCAATATTCCCGATTACAAATATGGTGACTCCACTGTGGAGCAGTGCATAATATGATCTTGCTCAGTTCTTGAACTCTTGTCTGAATCCAGGCTCCATCTCCAACTCTCTTCAGTCAGATCTGCCATCTGACTCAGTGAATTTTGGTTTGAAACTTTCAGATCTCTTCAGATCTGAATTATTTCAACTTTTTATGCTCTTTTTCACTATCAATCCATCAATTTATGCCTTGATCTGATCAATTTCTAACTTGATATTTCATTCTCCTTTGTGTTTTGGATGTATCCAGGGAACTTCTCATGCATTTTTGGAAACAAGCGGTGCCACCGCCTGAACTTTGTTAGCAGTACGCGGTGCCAACGCCTGAGTCCCATTATCCAGAAGTAGTGCTCATCCAGAATTGCTCTGTCAAGACCCCTCCAGCGCGGTGCCAGGTAGGCCTTGTTCCAAGACTACATTTTTCTCATTTTTTGCAAAAAATTGAGTTTTCTTGCTTTCATCCCTACACTATCAGGCTTGTGTGTTAGAATCTGAATGCTTATGGTTTTAAATTCTGTGGTAAAATATTGGTTTGATTGAAGAATTCAAAAGCTAGAGTAGGCTTGTTGATTATTCATTTCCT
The DNA here is from genome assembly GCA_001517045.1 of Pseudotsuga menziesii. NCBI lineage: Eukaryota > Viridiplantae > Streptophyta > Pinopsida > Pinales > Pinaceae > Pseudotsuga > Pseudotsuga menziesii. The sequence continues at coordinate 131,229 of LPNX010988319.1, forward strand.
TCTATGCTTGTTGGTTGTGATTGTGAAAGGAATTATTTTTTGAAAAGCTTAGGTTGTAGTGAGCTCTCTTTTCATTTCTGTTATAAAGACTGAAAGAAAGACCATTTGATTAGCATCTTGATTTCATTTTTTGTTTCCATAGAGGACTTATTTTTGCTTGTTAAAAAGAAATTTTTTTTACTGAGATTAGGTCATTATCATTATTGAGCATAAGACATTGGATCTCTGATTAGCCTCACAAGATTTCAGGTTCTCTGTGTTATTTTGTCTCTTTTTCATTAGTACTATCTCATCAAAATAAAAAATATTGTAGTTTTAAGTTAGATCTATCTATGTTTTAAGAAAAATCGAAAAATAGAGTGCATATGCATGTAGTGTGCTTCTTGTTTTTCTTTTAGGAAAAGAGAATCTTCCCCTTTTGATTGCTTTCAGAAAAGGAAAATGAGTTTGGAAAGTGTTTCTTGTCTTTGATTTTGATTTGTTCAAGATATTTGTTTGGGAATTTTTGTCTTTAAAACAAAAGAAAATACTCTCTTTCCCTCCCATAGGTAGGCATACCACGAACGATAAAGTGAAATATTTGCATATGCATACTGCATGGTTTTAATTTTTCTGTCAAAATTCCATGCATTCACCTAACCATCCACTTTAAAATTAATGGTAGTTATAGGTTAAAATTTACATAGAAATTTGAGTGATAGGTTAGAGATGTGTTCGAGCATCGTTAATCATAGGAGTTGTCATTACTCGTATGCATTACATCCCGGGACTCACGCGGTTCATCCACTTATCGTCGGTATATCGAACATCATTTCACGTACCCTTGAGTTATATAGAAAGGTACTTCACCTACTTGATTGTATATCGAAAGGCCCCTTGTGAATGGTTATGTATTTGACATCAATACTACTAGTTTGAGCTCCCACATACCTTGCGTATATCGGGAGATCCCACTAGGATACCGTATCCATCTGAGAAAATCCCTTTGGCCATATTGCTTGGATCCATACACCGAAAAAAACATTCAGGGATATTACTACGCGCGTACCCTTGAGGTATATCGCGAGTGGCACCTTCTTAACAATCCTGGTGAGAGACCTGACTATCTGAACTCCTCTTGTCATTTAAGTTTGCTTGTTTGGCCTATAGCTTAAGTAGGGAAATTTTTGGTGTGCTTTCTAGTTTTTAGGAGTTGTACAAAATGGCTGAGCTAAGACATTCCAAAAGAGTACGAGGCTTGCCACTTGATTTTATTCCTGTTTCAGGAGAAAATCCATCGAAAGCTATCAACCAAGGAGCTGCTACCACCTCCCAAGTGGGAGAGAATGTGATTGCAGAATGCAGAGGACCATATCCTTCACACTCACCTCCCTTGGTCCAACAACCTTCTCAGGGTAATACTTCATTCCGTTCTCCCATAGAAGGTCATGTTGATGATACTACCCGTCCAGATTATGGTCCCAATGCTCCATTTTGGGATACCTCTATAGGACAATCCATTGCCTCATTTGGAACCCGTTTAAAAATTTGTGAAGAAGTTTCACTAGATGAAGAAGAACGTAGACAATACCAGGTAGTTATTCTTCGTGCACAGGAGATTAAAAAGAAAAAATATATGACATATTGGGCACACCACCATCATGTTCCGCAGTTGTTCCTGTGGGATATCGTTCACTTGTCGATTCTATGAGGCCCATTGAACCGATTCTAGATCGCATAGTGACTCCACATATCCTAGGTAAAACTACCAACCCCACCACCTCCCATATCATGTATGTTCCCAATCCTCCCAGGTCTTCCGCACCTGGGGCTCAACATTCAATTCCTATTTCGTTATTACCTTCTAGTGTCGGGGAGCGACCCCCGACATAACATACGTTATCTAGCACTGGAATTGTACCTAGTTAAGGACAGACCTCTAGTATAGAGCAATATACAGTTTATGTCCCTCCCACCCACACTAATGTGGTTGACCCCCCATCCAGTTCAGGTCAACCCTTGGGGGCACAACCTATAACTAATAAAACCTCTTAGGGTTATGGTTATGCAGCAAATCATGTACCAGTAGGAAACATTAATTATCCACCCAAGCCTACATGAATGCCTTATGTTGGAATTCCATATCCTAGTAATACTTTCACACCATGGGGGCAACGTAAATGGTCCTACATGCCAGTTATGGGGGGGATACCTATACATACTAAAAGAGGTGCCAGAGGACTGCCTTATGGAGGTCCTCCCCCTGGGGGTCCTAATGGTCCTGGAGGACCTGGTGGCTTTCCTCCTTATGTTTTTGGTCGTCCTGGGTGGTATAATGGTCCTAGAGGACCTAGTGGCTTTCCTCCTTATGGTCCTGGTGGTCCTGGGGGGCCTAGTGACTTCCCTCCTAATGGCCCTGGAGAGTCTAGTGGCCCTCCTCCTAGTGGTTCCAGAGGCTCTGAAGGTTTTCCTCCTAGAGGTATTGGAGGGTCTAGTGGTCCGCCTCCTAGTGGTCTCGGTGGTCCTGGTGGTCTCGGAGGCCCTAGTGTTCCTAACAGTCCTGATCCTAAAAATTAACCCCCTGCGGCTGGATCTTTCAGTAATTCTTCATCACAACAACCTGTCTATCAGTATACTTACGGTCCTACTGGTACTTATATGCCATATCAATATTACTAGTATGTGCAACCTAATCGTCATTTACATTTCCTAGCAACTTTGGACTTGCCTGATTTGTCCAAGTTGATTAATGACCCCATTCGACATAACCCCTCGTGGCCTCCCATTTCGGTAAAGTTAGCATCGGATATTCCAAAGTTCGATGGGAAGCAAGGAGATGATCCAAAAAACCATTTCATGACATTCCATCTGTGTTGTTCTTCAAACTCCCTTATGGATGATTCAGTTGGTTTAAGACTCTTTCAGTGAGCTTTGACCGGTACAGCTGCGAAATGGTACATTGAACTTCCACAACATTCATTTGTGGATTTTGGCTCATTGGAAACTGTATTTTATTATGCACTTTCATCTTCCTATCTGTTATGAAATGGGTACTGATCTCTTAACTTCTCTGCGATAGAACACCTCCACCCACATATCTAATCATATCCATGAGTGGAGAAGGCGGAGAAGACTTATTAAGGCTCCTATTCCAAATCAGTTATTAGCTGATTGGTTTACTAAATATTTGTTGACTCCGCATTAGAGGAAATTTCAGTTCTAAAATGGGTCTCCTAAGGAAAATAATAAAATAATAGTTATTAATTTTGGAGGAAGAATGAAAAAAAATACTTTTTGTGTGCGTATTTTCGACATATTTCCCTGTGTTTTTACTCAAATTCTAAGTGGGAAAGATCGTTGGATGCGGAATTTAATTCTACATCCAGCGAGAACCCACACTGCATAATTTCGACAAACCCTTCTACCCCAAAAACAAGAAATACCTGAAAAAATGTGATGATGATGTCATCATCATGTTTTTTCAGGTATTTCTTGTTTTTGGGGTAGCAAGGTCCATCAAAAGTATGCATTGTGGGTACTCTTTGGATGTGGAATTAAATTCCGCATCCAACGAGCTCTCCCGCTTGAAATTTGAGTAAAAACATAGTGAGATATGTCGAAAATATGAATAAAAAAAGTAGTTTTCTTTTATGACAAATATGTCAATTCAACCATTATGGTTGACTCATTTTATTGAAATTCTATTGGTTCTTGAATTCTAGCTGAAAAAATTTATTGTTAGATCGTTTTCTTATAAGGCCCATTTTAGACCCCAAATTTCCTCTAATGATTGCCCAAGATGTGGCTATGGGCGGTTCCGTTACTAAAGAGCAAGCCATTAGTCGAGCCCAATATCTGGACTTGGTATATTCCCAGTTCGAAACTTTGTATGACTTGATTCCTCAATCTCCTCACCCAAGCACCGATCCTGCAAAGCCACCAACAGAAGTCCCTGTTGATGGGATTGTTGGTTCAATCCAGTCCCCGTCAGTAGAAAAACCTGCCAAGCAACCCTAGACTACCACCCCCACTCCTTCGACTACCACCCCCACTCCTTCGACTCCCAAGGTTTCCACCGAGGTCAATTCTATTCAGAGTATTCAAACGTATGGAAATAATAAAAAGAAAGGTAAAGCTAAAAATAAAAAAACCTGTAAACCAACAGGAGAATCCAAAACCAACCACCAATGATAATGATAAAGGGAAAAGAAAAGAAAAATATCCATGTCTGCTATGCAGAGGTGATCATTTCACAAAAGAGTGTCCCCTCCGAGACGAAATCACCCAATTTTTGAACACTAATCCCACACCCGTAGTTCTCACAGATCCTTTTCCCTCTCAAAAACAACTGATAGACCACATGTCTAATCAGGGAAACTCTAGTTCTTCAGAGCAAATTCGCATGATGTCCTTGGATACCATTAGTTTTCAAACTCGAAGTCAGAGTTACGACAAACCCACAGACAAGAAAGAAGACAATTCTTCTTCAGGAAAATCTCCCTCTACCATGGTTTTCCCGAATCCTCGTCTACTGTCCCCCTAACCATCGAGAAGCCTACTCTCAACATGGTTTTGCGTCCACCCAAGAGTACTCTTAGGAAGGATGTTTTCAACCCTAATTCCTAAGCTGCTCAATTTTATAATGTAGTTGAAGATATCGCTTAGGCACCATGTGCAATGTCTGCCTTGGAAGTGCTCCAAAGTTGTCCTACACAACGCAAAAACCTGTTAACTGCGTTAGGAGCTTTAGACCTAGACAATACTAATTTGATTCATTTTAATGTCGAGAACTATAAGTCTAGGATACCTCACAAAATTGCTTTCCACATCATTATGAAAGTAGTCGAAAATAAGGTCTTTAGGACTGTCTTAGACGAAGGAGATTCAACTTCAGTTTTGTCCCTATCTTGTTGGAAAGCTGTCGGCTCTCCCGAGCTTGTAACATCACCTACGACTCTAAAATCCTTTGATGGATGAGGTTTCCAACCCCACGGTCTCATATCAGCCCTTGTAGTTGAGCTTGGGGGAAAAACTGTTTCTATTCAAGTAGAACTAGTAGACGCCCCGTTAGATTACAACCTCCTTCTAGGAAGAAATTGGTTTTATGCCATGACTATTGTTGCTTCGACGGTATTTCGAAAAGTCCAATTTCCACATCTAGGGAGAATTGTCACCATTAACCAGCTCAATTTATGTACACCAAATGTTACTACCTCTACAGCTAATAAAATCCCTATGTTAGGCCAGTCCCCTCCTCCTTACCAGTCGATTGGGGTAGGCATGTTGAAGGATTCGTCTCTTATGGGTATTTTTTCATCCACTCCTCCTAACACAGACACAGAGATAGTAAATATGATTACGTCATTTGATTATGAGCCCAAGGGAAAAAAAATTATTGAGTCCACCTCATTGAGTCCGCATGAAGAAATGTACAACATCATTCAAACCCTTTTTGATGATCACACTAATGAACTTCATATGGTGGCTTTGGACACTTACCACCTGCCCTACTTGTTAGAACCATCTCTTCATATTCTAGATTATCTCTCTGAGACTTTTCCTTTCGATGAGTCCATTATGGAGATCATGAATACGAATGAGCTTATCTGGGAATTTCACCATCATAGATCCTCGTTCCTCCCCATCACCAGTTCGGTAGACCATGACTTTGCATCCCTGTTTTCCATTGATATTGTCAACACACCTCAAAGTCCTATATTGTTGCAAGACACAGATTCTAAAGGAAACCTATGGAACATTACTCAAACAAATCTGATTGACATATCATCCAAGCCTGGTTCCATTAAGCATGTTCATGTTGGGAAGAACTGCTCAGTAGAAGAATCTGAAACATACAAGGCACTTTTCAAATAATTTCATGATATTTTTTCCTGGTCTTATCAATCAATGTCGGGGATAGACCCATCCATTGTGGTCCATGAAATTAAAACCTATCCCACTACTAAACCTATCAGGCAAAAACTAAGGCAAGTCCATCCTAACTCGTTAGGTGCTCTGAGGCAAGTACTCCTGATGGATAGTAATACTACAGGAGTTTGATATGAAATTTGTCAAAGCCACATCAAAGAAATCCTTGGTCTTTGCTCAGCTCATGTATGATATACCCTTTGCTTCGATGGAATATGAGCCTAGTGATTCATTTTCAGATGAATTCCTGTTCTTGATAAGCACTACTAACCCATGGTATGGAGATTTGCTCATTTATCTCCAAACACAAATATTTCAGCCAAATCTATCCCATGACGATCGCTTCTGTATCTATCACCACGCAAAATACTACCTCATCTTGAATGATAACTTGTATAGATGTGGGATCAATTCCATTCTCCGACGATGCCTCACCCATGAGGAAGCTGAACAAGTGTTGAATGATTGCCACTCTGGAGTATGTGACAGTCATTTATCTGGGATGGCTATAGCCCAAAAAATACTTCGTGCTGGCTATTTCTGGCCTTCAATCTTTAAAGGCTGTCATGAGGCTGTCAAAAAATGCCCACCTTGTCAACATTTTTATTTGAAAAAGCGCACTCATCCTGCTCTGCTATACCCCGTCATTGTCGTTGGCCCATTTTCCAAATGGGGGATTGATTAAATGCATTGTAATCCTACCTCAGTCGGGGGGCATGGTTACATCATCGTAGCCATTGAATATTTTACAAAGTGGGATGAGGCCATGCCTACATATGCGGAAGATGGTAAGACTGCCACTCTCTTCCTATTCAATCATGTCATAGCTAGATTCGAAGTCCCGCAATCCATAGTTACTGATCACGGATCACATTTCCGTAATCAAATGATGGAGGAACTAAGTGAAAAGATAGGTTTTCGACATGAAAACTCTATGCCCTATTATCCGCAAGCTAATGGTCAGGTAGAGGCCATTAAAAAAGTTTTGAAAACAATGCTTTGTCGGATGGTTGGAGACCATAAATCCAACTGGCACGATATCCTTTTCTCTGCTCTCTGGGCTTACAAGACTTCGATGAAAACAGCTACTGGTTTCACACCTTTCCATCTTATCTATGAACTTGAAGCTATCTTGCCGATTGAATGTCATATTCCATCCTTGAAACTTTCCATCCAACTTCTCCCAAACACTTTCGCAGAGGAAAAGAGATTTTTATACTTGAATAACCTTGATTAAACTAGGAGAGATGCTACCTTGGCTAATGAGGCACACAAGAAATGTGTCAAGGCGCAGTATGATAAATCTGTCCAACCTCATGCCTTTAACGAGGGTGACCTAGTTTTGACTTACAATCAGAGATATGACAAGCTAGGGAAAGGAAATTTCGAATCCATGTGGTACAGTCCTTTCGTCATTTCTAAAGTTTTAGAGAAAGGGGCCTACGAGCTCATTGACTACGATGGAATCCCTTTAAGGAAGCCTCACAATGGTTTGTACTTGAAGAGGTACTATGCCTAGATCTCTCTTGGATAGTATCTTTTATATATGTATATTGCTTGACTTTCAATGTGCTTTAATTATTTTCAATATGGTTTTGAGTTTAGTGTCTATATCTGTTTATACCATGTTTTGGTCGTGCAGAGCAGATGGATTTCTACGGCTTCACTGATAGTGCTTGTCGCCACACCTTGAATCTTGCCTTAGTTGCTTAGGTTCTCTATTCCCCAGCTTACGATTTGGTCAGTTCAAGACCAGTTTGTATTGGTCCCGCTACCAACAATATCACCGAGTATCAAGCAGTCATAGGTATTCTGACTAAAGCTACCTCCCAGGATTTTCGCAACTTGGTAGTCTTGATGGACTCACAACTAGTGGTTTGTCATCTAAACCATGTTTATACCATTAGGAATCCTATGCTTCTCCACCTCTTCTGAAGGGTACGCTTGTTAGAAAGGTCATTTGAAACTATCACCTATAGGCATATCCCTAGGGAACATAATGTAGTTTCTGACTCATTAGCTAATTACATCCTAGATTGGCATATTTCCCATTCAGGACATGAAAATCAAACTTGGTTCATTGTAAATAAACTATTAAAGACACATAAAACTCATGTAAAATATATTCTCCATTTGAGACATATAAACACCAGGTAAAAGTATGTATATATATATATATGAACATGTTTTACAAAAAATAGGTCACGAGACCTCATCTGAAGCATGTAGGATTTCAGGTAAAAATCACCATACAAAATCCTGAAGCTATCAGCTTTCAGTGGATACATCATGCTCACATCATCTAATGATGCTTGTGGTAACACATCACTGCCCGGGCTACTCTACGTAGCAGTCTGCTAAAGTGACCCGGTACTCTCGTTGTAGACCTCTGATACCTCAGAGGGAGGTCATCAATGGAAGCATTAGGGATGTCTAGGGTCAACCTCTCTAGGTTTTCCTCTAACTCCCTGGTCACATCATCACCCTACGGTACAAAACGGGCTCTGACTCATCTATCCAATGGGGAATTTCCCCAAGTCATGCTGCTCTGATGTCTGCATGAAAATATTCAAGTCTCGTTACTTAACATAAAAATATAAAACATAAAAACACTATATCCATTTTAGAGTTTTTTGCTTCTTACCGATGTCACCCCACTGTCCACTAGGTGGGAATGGTAGGTCAGGGTCACCGCTGAAGTCAGTGCCCGCATATGCATAATCCTCCACCATGAGGAGCTGATCTCTCAACCATCGAAAGAATGGGTCACCAAACTTTACCTTCCACCTGCCTGCTCCAATACGGGCCATAATCCGGACCCAACTCTGCATGCGAGGGTCCTGTGCTCTCAGCTCTATAAAGACCACCTAGGGTCTCATCTGTGGAACCCACTCAAATAAGAAGCAAGCTAGAATGGAACCAAAACCAAATTGCTTCAGTTCCCCCTGCTGACACTTGGTCAACTAATCTTTGAAGATCGAAAGCAGGGCTTCCACCTAGTTAAAGACAGTAGGCGCCATGGACTCTATGGCATAGAGCATATGTTCTCTAGATGCCTAGTTCACTCTTTGGCTTCCTGCCACTCTCTGCATGGAAAACAATACAGTCCATAGAGTTTCATCCATCACTGCTTTTATGGATATTTTCTTCCCTAACGTCCTTGTCCCAAGAATACAGTGACGGTCTATCAACTCCTATGTAGAAATATCCCCTCCGTGAGAACCAGTCAGCAAGATGGGAGCACCCTGTCTCGAAATACCAGTCAGGAAGTAGATGTCCTCTACCTCAAATATCAAAATGTGATCACCCACCTCGAAATATTGTTGCTCCGGATTGCACATCTGGAGTATATTCTCTAGCAATTGCTCATACGATACCATACTAGGTGTGCGGAAGAATTTTAAGAGTCAGCAATCTCTCAATGCAGCTATGCAACCCGCATTTCGTTCGGTGAAGGTGTCGTCATTATCATGCTGTCTCTCTTTCCATATCACCATTTTTTATCAGCAAGAACCTTCCAAAAACAATCACAAGACTCATTAGAATCACTCTTAATCATCCAAATCAATTGAAATGAGCTAGTTTTTTTTGTGTGACTATTTTTACTTCTCCACGGCTGGCACCGCCTGTGCCTCGTTGAGGACAGGCGGTGGCACCACCTGTGTGCTATGTTTTTGATGCGGTTCTATAAAGGTACCACTTATCTCGCAAGGGATAAGAGTAGTTCCCTCTCCCATGATTTTAGAGCTTTCCATACAAGTCCAAAACACCATTAAAAATCAAATTTGAAGCCATAGAATGAAAGAGTAGGGTCTATGCCATTACCTGGAAATAACGATGCTCGAATTCGACGGTGGAAACTCTTGATATCAGCGAATGAAAATCTGGCCATAAAAATGCTCCAAATGCTCTCCACTATAGGTAAATAGTAAAATGTTTTGATTCTTTACTATTTACATGACTTTCATACACATTTTTGGGTTTGACATGCTATAGTTTTGTTTTAAAATCCTTTATTACTCAAAATATATCAGTCGTAACCCTTTAATGTCAGTTATTGGAGCATTTAACACGTGCTTTTGAGTCATTGCAGGATAGAAGAATAGTAGCAGTAAATTTTGGGAGTTCATTTTTTACTTTTTCGTACTACCATAAAATGGAAAAAGTCTGTGAGCATTTGTTGTGACACTTTGGTCATGCTCTTGAAACTTAGTATCAAAGGTCCAAGTCCTTTTCTTATTCTTTTCAAGGTTGTAAAATCTCTCATAGTGAAAAGAGACCTAATGGAGTCTTCTTTAAACTCTTTTCAGGCTCCTTAAATACGAAAACTATCGTCAAGTGATCTTGTCTCCTTCATGCTCATTAAAGCATTTGAAGATTCATCTCTCTGACGATAGGTTATCTCTTTTTCAGTTCAGATATACTATTTATGAAAAAGGAACACTCCAGTGAATCATGACTGAAAGAATTTTCCAAGGCATTATTTTATACTTCTTTGGGCCTTAGGACTAAATCATATGAAAAAGGACCCTTTGGAGTCTTCTTTCATGGTCGTTCAGACTCTCTAAACATGAACGATACTGAGTTTTCTTTCATCGGACTTGTTAAATTAAATATTGAGAGACCCTCTTTTGGGAACGAACCCCTCCTGTCTCAAGTTCATAAAACATATGAGTTTGGACTTGTCTTCGAACGAGATATACCGAGTGTTTATACCCTCTTTGAACTCGTAAAACCGAAAAGAGGCACTCATCAATCATGATGGGGAAAATGGGAAGGGAATCATTTTGCAAGTAAATGGCAGTAGTTTGTCGTTGCCTTTGAACATGGCACTTGTCTGCATATCATTTCAGTCAATTGGGTATTCAGCTAATCTCTGTGACACTCCACTTTCATGAGTCATGCCACTCCTTTGAGTCTGTCAAAAGAATGCATTGTCCACTATCGCACTGTGTGTTTTTCCCATTTATTCATGCTGCCAAGTCTTTTTTCATGTCACCTGATGTTCAAAGGGAAGTTGAAGAAGTTTACCTCTACAGTCAAAATAGTGTCTGTGTCAGTACTTTTGAGTCAGTCTTATGGTTACTACATTCACATCATTCTAGAACTATGTTCCGAGTTTCGTGTCGTCGATGTGGGACTCATCATGGCCCTCCTTCAACGAGACTATTCCTGTCGACATCAGCTCATCATCCGGGAAATAGTCTTAGAAACAAAACTTAGTACCTTAAGATCTATATGCCTTAATGATAGGTTCTCTCGCTCTCGACATAGGTTCACATCATTGACCTTTAATCTATAGAATCAATTGGGTGTTTGACATAAAAACATCTATTCACGCTCAGTAGATTGTACTAGGGTACCTTGGGAATCATTGACATCAATGGTGATATCCCTCGCACTTGTTAATGGTTCACATCATTGGTCGATAATCAATTGGTTTCTATCATGTTCGACTTCAAATCATTGTAATCACATGGATATAATCGTACTTTGTGGAAGACGAGACGAAGACCCTGGGTATTTGTTAGGCGCTTATTGCTTTCCCTAGGTTGCAATGGAGTTTCATATATCTAGCACGGATCCACATTTGTATGGTCATGGCTATGCTCAAATTTTCATTTGTATGACATAGATCTACATTGTATGTCTGGTAGCTATGTCCAAGTTTGAGTCCTATATCACATGGATCTACGCTGTATTCTAGTAGTCATGCCTATTTATTCCTCTCATGGATCTTCCTTGTATTGGTCTGTAGCCATGAGTTGGTTACATGTGTATATGAGTCAAAAATATTGATGTACTACAGATGCCTACTGGGCAGCATTCTCCGACCGAGCTGACATTTTCACCTCAAAGTTACAACTTGTTCTCTCAAAGCTCTTGCTTATCGTATCTCTCTAAGTCTCATGCTTTGGGGGGCATTCTGTTATACCTAAATTTTGTCATCACCATGTGATAAGACCCTTAACTTCCATGTGTGCCCTTAATCCCAACACTTAGAGTGGAAACTTGCTTTGTTTGTCAATTCTACTTGAAAAAACTCAACACCGCACTTTCCTTATGGCCCATGAGAGGTACCTTTCTCAACACCGCCTGTATCATGTTTTCAAGAAGAAATGCCACTACTTATGGTCTTTGGTCCAAAAGCGTTTCTCATCTAAACCGCTCTGTCAAAAGAGAACAAAAGCGGTACCCTAGGTAAAATGGGAAAAATAGAAGTTTCTCGAGGCTTCTATATCATGAGCCTCGTGTCCTCCCTTATCCCTATCATTGTGGGTTAGTTTGAGCTTGAGATCCCCCATCATAGGATCTTGGAGCCACCTCATCCACAAATCTCTCAACTATCCCTATCCATTGAGCCTTATAAATACAAGCTTCATGTCCATAGTTGAGGGGGAGAACTATAGAGGTATTGTTATGCTGTTGGATTGACCACTTAGCCCAAGTCATTGGAGAGCATAGAGAGCAAAGTTGGAGCTTATGGGGATGAAGTGTTTGTCTCGTGGAGGTGCTTGTCGACACTAAGGCAACGGTTGTAAGATTATCCATACATTCTTAATGCAAAGCTGATTTTTGTCCCACATTACTGTTATTTTGATTTCACATGCACATGTTGTTATATTCCTTAGTCACTAACATGGATAAGTAGATCATTTTCTGGTAGCTTTGATGTGTTTGCATGTTTGATATGTTTGCAGGTACACAATTTCACTATCGAAGCAGTATTCCAGGTGTCTACGACATTCAAGAAAGGTCTTCATCCTTTGTCCTTCACTCATTTGTTCTAGATCTGAACCGTTCAGACTAGAGGAACAGCTTCTGTCTGCAGAAAGGTGCAATATTCCTGATTACACCATTCTTCAGCATCATATTCTAAGGATAAAGCAAATAGCTTCATTTTGACATCGTCATGGTCATGGGAAGCATCATTGCAATAACCGAACAAGTTCTTTTCAAACTTTCAAAGTTGAGACTTAGTGGTGGTGGCATTATTTCCCTGAAATATGGGGATCTTCTTCATAGCATCTTTTGGAATGGCATGGGGAGCACCTGCTATCTGAGAAAATTCAAGGGGTTTGAAGAATTCCATCATTTCTTGAGATTGGTGAACATGACTCTCTACAAATATGTGATGGATATCTGAGAAGGATTGGTCTCCTAAATCTTCAAGGTTTCTACGTGAAGTCTCCTGGAAGGTCTTCAACCTTTGTCATTCACTCTTTTTTTTTGGATCTAAACCATTCAGACCAGAGGAACAACTTCTATTTGCAAAAGGTGATATATTCCTGACAACAATATTGGCGACTCAATTGGGGAGAACTAAATGATAATGTTATGTTGTTGAATTGACTATCTAGCCCAATTCATTGGAGAGCACAAGAGAGAAAGTTGTATCTATCAAGGATGAGGTGGTTGTCTTGTGGAGGAGTTTGTCAACACTAAGGAAATGGTTGTAAGCTTCTTCATTGATTTCTTAATGCAAAGTTGATTTCCATCCCACATATCTGTTGTACTAATTTGGCATGTATATGTTACTGGATTCCTTAGTCACTAGTATGAATGTGTAGATAATTTTCTGGTAGCTTTGATGTCTTTGTATGTTTGATATATTCTACAAGTACACAGGCTCTTCATCAAAGTATCATTCCAGGTGTCTATAACGTTCATAAAAGGTTTTCAACCTTTGTCATTCACTTATTTGTTTTGGATTTGAACCATTCAGACCAGAGGAATAGATTCTGTCCGTAGAAGGTGCAATATTCCTAACAACAAATCTACTGACTCCACTGGGGAAGGGTAAAAAGAAGAAGGATAAGAAAGAGAAAAAGAAATAGCTATCTGCTCTTTCTGGTGCTCATTCTAAGAGAACGCCCAGAAAACCTAATTTCCCTTGTAAGCTTTGCAAGGGGGGCCACCTTCTTAAGGAGTGTCCCGGTCTCTCCTGAGTACAAGAAGAGTGGTCTAAAAGGTCCAAAGCATCTGTGTCATCAACCTATGATCATCATGTTGACAATACTCCCTCAACCAATGACCCATTGGTAAAAGTTCGTAAGGGTAAAGTCTTATATCCTTGTTTGATATGCAAGGCTATGCATCATACTTTTCTTTGTCCAAGCATGGATGAAGCTTCATGTTGGTTGGAAAATATTACTGATCATCAACAGGTGATTCCAACAAGTTATAGTAATTTATCCCTCAATTCCTCGTTGGTTGACCAAGTGATCAATTCAGTTTCATCTACAATTGATCCCACTCTTCCTTCGGAGAGTGAATTGGTCGAGTTGATGTCATTTCCACCCAATCCCGCTCTTTCATCGGAGAGTTTTAAGATTGAAGTAGTCTCTTTGAACAAATATTCGTCTTGTTCTTCTCTTCCAATAGAGAATGAAATAAAACCTACATAAGTTTTTATGCTTCATTCTGATTGTTCTTGACAAGAGGAAATTTTGTCTCTTTCGACAAAACCCTCTCCAAGTACTGAGGTTATTTCCTTTGACTGGAGTAACCTAACAGAGTCTCATCTTCATTCAAGTGTTCCTTTCCAGATAGTTGTGAATGTTACTGCTTGGCGGATACTTCGTACTATTGTTGACGAAGGGGCTTCTGTTAGTATTCTATTCTCAACTGCTTGGAAAGCTTTAGGTTCTCCTCATTTTGTGCCAGCCACCGATCAGATACTAGATTTTAATCAAATACCTACTACACCTTTAGGGACCCTTCCTTATTTTCCTATTACATTAGAAGGGAAAATTGTCTGTATCGATGTTATGGTGGTCCAAGGTCCTTTAGATTTTAATCTACTCCTTGGACGTGATTATGTTTATGCCATGAAGGTTGTAGTGTCCACACTCTTTAGAGTTATGCATTTTCCCCATGATGGGAAGATTGTGACCATTGATAAACTTTCTTTTGTTACACTTGACCATCGCATGACTCCTAGTAATCATACTGCCTTGAATGTGTCGCATGTTCTTGTGATTTCTTCCCCTTCTTCTAGTTAGATTATTCCCATCATAGGTAAAATGGGGGGCATGGATCTAGTCTATGGACATCATAATGGAGTTAGGCCACTAGCTTTTAAGTAATAGGGGCAACCTACCAACCTCTGGATATCATGTTGGGTAGGAGCAGGTTTGAGAGCATAGTTTACTTTTGGTTTCAAGCTCGTTAAAAAATAAAACCACTCCTTAAGCATATTTTACCTTTTGGTTTCAAGATTGCATAAAAATGAAACCATGCCTATGAACAAAGTTCCCATTCTGTGTCAAGCTCGTTAAATAATGAAACAGATGCCTATGAGTAAAGTTCTCATTCTATAACAAGCTCATTAAAAAATGAAATGGATCTCCTCAAGCATAGTTTACCTTTTGGTTTCAAGCTTGCATAAAAAAAAAACCATTCCTGAGCATAGTTCATTTTCTATTTCAATCTTGTTAAAAAATGAAGTAGTTTTCCTTAAGCATATTTTACCTTTTGGTTTCAAGCTTGCATAAAAATGAAACCATGTTCCAAGCATAGTTACCTTCTGTTTTAAGCTTGTGTAAAAATGAAATAGATCCCCTTCCCTTAAGTCAAGTCTTCACTTTAGTGTTAGAACTTGAACCTTCTTTTCACCTACCTGATTCTCGTTCTTCCTACCCCCCTGGTGAACATTTTCACATTAGTAACCAGGTTTTTAGGTTCAGTATGGAAGAAGAATCGTCAGACGAAACGAATCTTGGGGGGCATGTCGAGCTCCTAGAAACCATGCTAGGGGTAAGCTTCACTAGCAATCATGCTAGGGGAAAGCTTCCAACCTCTGTATATCATGTTAATGGGATTTTTCAAGAATAGTTTACCCATTGGTTTTGAGCTTGCGTAAAAATGAAACCAATCCTCGAGCATTTTTTCAACTCATCTTCGAGCTCGTTAAAAACAGTAAGATGGTGTTGAGATTACTTTTCATTTTTCGTGCTCTGGTTAAAACATGAAAAGTGGTTTGAGCTTAGTTTATTACTTTTTCGTGCTCTAGATTCAAACATGAAAAATTCTAATGGAGTCTCCTTTAAACTCTTTTCGTACTCCCTAAATATGAAAAGATAGTCGAGTACTTGTCTTCTTCATACTCATAAAATTATTTGAAGAGTCGTCTCTCCAATGGTAGGTTATCTCTTTTTCGGTTCGGATGGATTATTTACGAAAAATGAACACTCCAGCCAATCATGACTGGAAGAGTTCTCTAAGGTATTATTTTATACTTTTTCAGGCCTTAGCGACTAAATCATACAAAAAATGACCCTTTTCTTTAGTTTGTTCAGACTCTCTAAACATGAACTACACTAAGTTTTTCTTTCATTGGACTCGTTAAATTAAACATTGAAAGACCCTTTTTTGGGAACGAACCCCTCCTTTCTCAAGTTCGTAAAACATATGAGTTTGGACTCATCGCTTGATGAGCTAAACAAGTGTGTGTTACCCTCTTTGAACTCGTAAAACCGAAAAGAGGCAGTCATCAATCATGATGACGGAATTAAGGGAAGGGAATCATTTTGTAAATAAATGGCAGTTTGTCATTACCTTTGAACATGGCACTTGTCTGCATATCATTTCAATCAATTGGGTATTCAGCTAATTTCCAAGATGATCCACTTTCACGAGTCATGTCACTCCTTTGATTCTTTTCAAAAGAATGCATTGTCCACCGTAGCACTATGTGTCTATCTGGTCTAGTCATGTTTCCAAGTATTTTGTCATGCCTCCTGATGTTCAAAGGTAGAAAGAATTTTACCTCTGCAGTCAAAACAGCCTTTGTGTCAGTACTTTTGAGTCAGTCTTATGGTTACCTCATTCACATCATTCCAGAACTTTGTTCCGAGTTTCATGTCGTCAATGTGGGATTCATCATGGCCCTCCTTCGATGAGACTATTCCTATCGGCATCATCTCATCATCTGGGAAATAGTCTTAGAAAAAAATTTAGTACCTTGAGATATGTATTCCTCAATGACATATTCTCTCGCTCTCGACATAGGTTCACATCATTGACCTTTGATCGATATAATTAACTAAGTGTTCGACATCAAGACATCTATTCACACTCAGTAGATTGTACTAGGGTACCTTGGGAATCATTGACATCAATGGTGATCTCCCTCTCACTTTTTAATGGTTCACATCATTAGCAGGTAATCAAGTGGTTTTTACCATTTTCGACTTTAGAACATTGTAATCACAAGAATAGAATCATACTCTGTGGAAAACGAGACGAAGACCCTAGTTACTTGTTTATCACTCATTGATTTCCCCAAGTTGCGATGGAGTTTTGTATATCAAGCATGGATGCACATTTGTATGGTCATGGCTATGCTAAAATTTGCATCTTAATGACATAGATCTACGTTGTATGTCCGGTGGCTATGTCCAAGTTTGAGTCCTCTAGCACATGGATCTACGTTGTATTCTAGTAGCCATGGTTGTTTATACCTCTCATGGATCTACCTTGTATTGGTCTACAACCATGAGTTGGTTACATTTGTCTATGAGTCAAAAATATTGATGTATTGCATATTCCTACTCGACGACACTCTCCGATCAAGCTAACTCTTACCTCAAAGTGACAACTTGTTCTCTCAAATCTCTAGCATATCGTATCCCTCTAAGCCTCATGCTTTGGGGGGCATTCCGTTATACCCAAATCTTGTCACCAACATGTGATGAGATCCTTAACACCTATGTTTTCCCTAAATCCCAAACTTGGAGTGAAAACATGCTCTGGATGTCAATTCTACATAAAAAACCCCAGCACCACTTTTTCTTGTTAGTTGTATTAATTCTTGCACATTGATCTAGGAACTAAGATTCAATCTCATCAAAGAATTATTAACAATTACTCATGAATTGGAAATTTTCAGGAACCAAATAAG
>LPNX010988319.1:154496-201722 GCA_001517045.1 Pseudotsuga menziesii
GATAAGCGGTACCTTGTTCATGTTGAAATATTGTAACTTCGAAGAATATTCTATATGTATCTTTTGTGGTCCCCGATGGTCCTACCGGGAGAACCACTTGTATTATCTTCTACCCCGATGCTTCTAATCAGAAGAACTAATAAGAGTCATGAGGTTGTCCCCTCTAATTGTAAAGGTGGGTCATTAGCACCCCAATGTGGTTACTTGAGCCTACATGATTAACTCGAGCCTACATGTCGAATGAGTTAATTGAAGTGAATGGATGAATATAAATAGAGGTGTAGCTCTCCTCATTTGAGACATAGACTCTCACTTGTGTAGCGCATTAGTGGAGAAGAGAAGAGTAGCTAGAGAAGGAGGAGGATCAGGCTTTGATCTCCTTGTTGGTTTTACCTTTTATATTTTTGGGGCATCTATATTGAGGAAGATTTTGTTGGGTTTTTCCTTTTAGGGTTTTCCCAGGATAAATCTTTGTGTTCCTTTTGTATGGTTGTGCTTGTCTATCTTTCAGTGATCCTGTTTATATGCTTTTGTTATAAATTCGAAATGAAATACTAATGATCTAGCTTAGCATATGAAAATTTAACATGGTATCAGAGCCACCTTGAAAGAAGGCATTGTGCAGCTACAGAATATAGGGCTTCTTAATTTTTGGTTCTCTCTCCATAATCGATCAGCAAAAGAAGGCTAGGATGACTCTCCATTGAAGGGCGCATCTTTCTGTCGAAGCGGAATTCGATTCCGAGCATTTTCAGTTTTCGGTGCGGGAAATTAGGGCTTCTTGCAGAAGAAGAATTTTTGAGTGAGCCCAGAATAGGATTTTTTTCCTCATCAAAATCAAATTTTAGAGACCTGGATCAAGAAATTTGGTTGGGTGAAACTCCAGGAAATTCAAACCCTAGTTTGACCCCGATCTGGAAAAACCCTAAATACTACAACTGCAACGTTTTGTTACATTCGCTATATCTTGAGATTGGAAAAGGATCAGGAGTTTAAAATTGCAGAGGCCGAAGATAAAATCCTGATTTACACTGTTTCCAAAATTCAGCCTTAGATTCACTGTATTCTGGGATATATGATCCCTCCAAGTTAGGGTTCCAGCCTCTTCCAGAATTCATCCCTAAACAGGACACCTGGGGAGAATTGTTGTATAGTGGGCTACAAAGGTCCCAATGGAATTCCAGAATATGTTCCAGAAATATCACGGACTTTACTTTCTATGGTCTGAATTGCAGAAGCTGAAGATGAACCAGTGACACCTGGCATGTTGTACAACTTCACTATTCTCAACCGTCCTGTAACAGGTCACCTTGGGAACATGATCCTAAATCCAAATTGGTGAAACCAATTCTGATGAAACCTATGGTGTTGGATCAAGGACATGTGAGGTTACCTCATTGCGAAATTTCAGACATAGAGGAGCAGTAATTTCAGAGATATCACAGAAACAGTAACAGGCATTTCTACAAAAGAAATAGGAAAACTAGGGCTTCCTGTTCCGGGAGCTTCCCTCCACTGTTTTCAGAAAAGGAGTACATTGGATAGCTCCATTCAAAGATATCTATCTTTCTATACAATCAGATCTAAAAGATTCCAATTTTTTAAAATTAGGGTTTCTCTGACAAACCCTAGATCATCCTGCTCCGAAAGCAGGACGGACACCTCAAATCGATAAGATCTAATCTTTTGCTATTTGCATTTGAGGTTCTCATTTCAAAGTGATCTATCACATCAGCTTGATGATAAGCTTGGTGAAGTTGAAAAATTCCAAGCATGGAAGTATTTGATCTCTCTGAAGAAAATGAATTGGACACCTACATGAGTAGAGAGGTTCCAGTTCTAGAGGGAGATGAGCCTCAAAGCCTTACACAAGAAGAACTCGATCAAGGCCAAGAAGATCATTGTTGATTCAATCACGGATCAACTTGTACCACAAGTGTCTTCCCTAAGGCCACTGAAGATGTTTGATTCATTGATCAAGCTATTTGAAGATAAGAACATAATTCAGAAGATGGATTTGAGAAAACAGTTGAAGAATGTGAAGATCCAGAATGCAGAACAACTTGAGTGGTAGAATAAGAAGTATGCAGAAGTGGTGATAGCCACCTTGAATGGCCTCCTAGGATCATGGGATTCATTCATGTGAAGAATGTATACCAGAAGTAAGTGATTACTTTCAGCTCGACTAATAAGAAGAGAAGAAGAAGATGGGAGCAATTGAAGATCAAGCTCTCACCATTCAAAGAAGATCCCTCAAGCGATGAGGAATATGAAAAACTCAATTCTTGAAGAACCTCTTATTCATCTTATCATTTGGATAAGAAATGATGATTTTGTGAATGAAGAAGATGATAAAGCAGAATGATCAAGATGGATTCTACCCACGAAACAAATAAAAGATAACTATTCAATTGCCATTTCATGATATTGTTTTGTTATACATTTGATTGTATTCAGTTGATGTGTTATGCATGATAGATTGTTTACATTAATACTACTAATATGCATGTGATGGGTAAGTAGCTCATGGCGCTATTCAACTCTCCAGTGCTACTTATCAAACCTCTTTGCTGACATATTGGATTAGTGCACAATCTCAATGATGTCATGGTAGAGATGGAAGGCATCTAGAAATTTTTTGTGAGATATGGATGAATGTTGTATTGGCTAAATAGTTGCATGATGCATAAGAATTTGTCGTTATGCATATGTTTTATGAAATAGTTCTAACCATGAAACTGGTGCAATTGAATTGTAGGAAAGGTCCTGTACAACCTCCTATAAGAAAAGAAGGACGAGACTTGTTCCGAAGAACAAGTGATGACAATTCAATAAACATGAATCTGAAGCTCCCAGGGTCAAAGACACCATGACAGAAGAAAGAGCTTTAGAGAGCGGTAGATCCACCTCAAAGGATGAAGACCACCATGGGTATGAGAGATAACTCAAGATGAAGAAAAGAATGCTATGAAAGAAACTATGATCAAAGAATAACAGTTGATCATGGGGAATGATGTGTACGATATGATTTCGAGACATAAAGGGAAGTACATAGTATCCTCCATATGGATCTACAAGAACAAGTGTACAAAGAAAGGTTCGTGATATGCCTCAAAAAGAATAGACTATGACATGACATACTCTATTGACCAGTATATATCAAGCATAGAACCACCTATACAGAATGAAGAAGGAAGATAATAATCCACTTCAGGGGGAGTGACTACAGAAGATATCTAAGTTCGACATGGTACGACATGATGGACAGCTTCTTGATGGATCGAGACTTTACCAAGAGTAAAGTGGGTTCCAACCTTCAAAGTTGAATGCAGAAGACTAGGATATGTTGATGATCTGACAAGACAAACTCATGGAAGATGTTATGATGAAAGAATACTAGAATCATGTATGGGATATAGTTCCCAAACCAGAAGAAAATAGTATTGTATCCTCCAAATGGATATACAAAATAGAGCATGCAGCTGACAGAAGTATCAAGAAGTATAAAGAAAGATTTGTGGCCAGAGGTTTCTTTCTGAAAGAGGGAATTAATTCTGAAGAGACACTTACTCTAGGAAGCAAGGTGCACTTCCTTCAGAACTATCATGGTAGTTTATTCCATGGTGAAGTAAATACAATCCTTCCTTAATGGTATGATTGAGAAAGAGTTTTACATCGAATAGTCATGAGGATTTGAAGTTGAAGCCAGATGGAATCACGTATGCAAGTTGAAGAAGGCCCTCTATGGCCTAAATCAAGCTCCCAGAGCTTGGTATGGAAGAATAGATAGTTTCTTGTCAAGCATGGGATTTACCAAGAGTAAAGCTGATCCTAACCTTTATCTCAAGGTTGTAGAAGATGAACTTGTCATCCTATTGTTATATGTGGATGACTTATCCTTGACAGGAAATGAGAAACAGGTCATGGAAAGCAAGAAGAAACTAGCAGAATAATTTGAGACGAAAGACCTTGGGTTAATGCATTATTTCCTAGGTCTGGAAGTATGGGAAAGTTCAGAAGAAATATTTCTCAACCAGGGAAAGTATGCGGTAGAGATATTGAAGAGATTCAATATGTTGGAATGAAAAGTCATGGCCACACCCATGGACTCCAACCTGACGCTGTTAGCTGATGACTCATCAGAGTTAGTGGATATGACTCATTACAGACAGATCATTGGGTCATTGATGTACTTAACAAATACCAGACCAGACATTTGTTTTGCTGTGAACACCTTAAGTCAATATCTTGTTCAACCAAGACGGGTTCACCTAGTAACTGCAAAACATGTGATGAGATATCTGAAAGGCACTATAGACTTTGGTTTATATTATGATGATAGCCATGAGTATAGATTGTATGGCTACACAGATGCAGATTGGGCTGGAAGTATCTCAGACACGAAAAGCACATTAGGTAGATTCTTTTGGGGTCTGCTATGAGTTCATGGTTTAGCAGGAAACAGTCCAATGTTTCTCATAGCATGGCTAAAGCAAGATACATAGCAGATTGCTCTGCTAAGTTGTGAAGCCATATGGCCTCGGAATCTGATATCAGGTCTTTTTGAACTGAAGATGGATACTACAATGATTCTATGTGATAACCAGAGTTGTGATGATAGAGAACCCTATGTTCCGTCGTAACACATAGAAATCCAGTATTTCTACATACGAGATAAGATGCAGATGATGATGTTTAAGTATTCCCATAATGAAGATATAGATGATGTTTCAGTATTTACATACTGTAGATGCAGATGATCGTGATTCCGTATTTCTATACTAAATATACAGATGATGATGTTTCAGTATTCCCATACTGAATATATAGATGATGTTTCAGTATTTACATACTGTAGATGCAGATGATGGTGATTTTGTATTTCTATATTGAATATAGAGATGATGATGCTTTCAGTATTTCTATACTGAATATATAGATGATGATGCTTTCAGTATTCACATACTGGAGATACAAATGGTGATAGTTCAGTATTCACATACTGAAGATGTAGATGATGATGGTTTGGTTGTTGATGTGCTAACGAAGCCTCTGTCTCGAGTAAAGTTCGAACACTTTCGAGACAAGCTTGGTGAGGTTCGGAAGAACCTTCCTCGAAAGGGGGAGTGGTGATGTTGCAATGGGATTGTATCATCCCTGGGCATCTGCCCTAAAGTGATCCAGTGACCTTAGTCCTCAAGAATGAAGAGGGATTGTATCATCCCGGGACATCTATCCAAAAGTGATCCGGTGACCTCGGTCCTCGAGAATGAAGAGGGACTGTATCATCTCGGGACATCTGTCCAAAAGTGATCCGGTGACCTTGGTCCTCAAGAATGAAGAGGGATTGTATCATCCTGGGACATCTGTCCAAAATAGATCCAGTGACTTCAGTATTCGTGAATGTGGTGGGATTGCATCATCCTTAAACTTTGGTTCAAAATGTATCCGGAGGTCTCGGCCCCCATGAATGTGGTGGGATTGCATCATCCTTGAACTTCGGTTCAAAATGTATCTGGAGGTCTCGGCCCCTGTGAATGTGGTAGGATTGCATCATCCCTGAAATTCGGTTCAAAATCTATCCGGAGGTCTCGGCCCCCGTGAAAGTGGTGGATTGCATCATCCCTGAACCTTGGTTCAAAATGTATCTGGAGGTCTCAGCCCCCGTGAAAGTGGTGGATTGCATCATCCCTGAACCAGGGTTCAAAATGTATCCGGAGTTCTCGGTCCCCGTGAATGTTGTAGGATTGTATCATCCTTGAACTTCAGTTCAGAACGGATCCAATGACTTCGGTACTTGAGAACATGTGTTGATCCCGTAATTCCTAGAGGAAGGATTGTCTGATTTCCACATATGTGTTGATCATGTAATTCCGAAAGGAAGGATCATTAGTAACTCCGTAAAGACCTAAATCCCGTAATTCCGAAAGGAAGGATCATTGAATTGATCCCGTAATTCCAATAGGAAGGATTGTCTGAGTTCCACAGATGTGTTGGTCCCGTAATTCCAATAGGAAGGATTGTCTGAGTTCCACAAATGTGTTGATCCCATAATTCCAAAAGGAAGGATCGTTAGTAACTCTGTAAAGACCTAAATCTCGTAATTCCGAAAGGAAGGATCATTGGTAACTCCGTAAAGACCTAAATCCCGTAATTCCGAAAGGAAGGATCATGTTGATGTTTTGATGATGTTGATGTTTTGATGATAATGATGTTTTCATGATGATGATGATGACGTACTGATCGAAAGATCAGTGTATGATGATGATGATGTGCTGATCGAAAGATCAGAGTATGGTGATGATTACAATGTACTGATCGAAATATCAGAGTGTGATGATGATGATGTACTGATCAAAAGATCAAAGCATGATGATGATGTACTGATCGAAAGATCAGAGAATGATGATGATGATGTACTGATCAGAGTATGACGATGATGATGTACTGATCGAAAGATCAGAGTATGATGATGATAACATACTAATCAAATGATCAGTATGTGATGATGACAACGTACTGATCAAAAGATCAGAATATCATGATGATGATGCTGTTCGAGAATTGAAGTATGATTATGGTGCTGATCATGATGTTACCGATCAGGTTAGTGATCGAAAGAACAAAATGCTAAAGAAGTTGTTGCTGATCGAAAGATCAAAGTACTGAAGATGTTGCTGATCGAAATGTTTAAGATGTTGTTGCTGATCGAAAGATCAAAGTGTTGAAGACGTTGCTGATCAAAATGCTGAAGATATTGTTGCTGATCAAAAGTTCAAAATGCTAAAGATGTTGCTGATCGAAAGGTCAAAGTGCTGAAGATGTTGCTACTAATTGAAAGGTCTAAGTGCTGAAGATGTTGTTGTTCGAAAGGTCAAAGTGCTGAAGATGTTGCTAAAGATGTTGCTGAAGGTGTTGCTGATCAAAAGGTCAAATGATGTTGATGCTGATCAAAGAGTTGTTGTCGTTGAAACTTGAAGACAAAGACTATATGATGTTGAAAAGATTCTAATGATTTATAGATGTTTTACCCTGATGATGTTGATGATGTCCTCTCCTACTATTTTTGTTGTTGTTGTAGAATACCCTTCTCGTTAAGGGGGAGTGTTGAAATATTGTAACTTTGAAGAATATTCTATATGTATCTTTTGTGGTCCCCGATGGTCCTACCGGGAGAACCACTTGTATTATCTTCTACCCTGATGCTTCTAATCAGAAGAACTAATAAGAGTCATGAGGTTGTCCCCTCTAATTGTAAAGGTGGGTCATTAGCACCCCAGTGTGGTTACTTGATCCTACATGATTAACTCAAGCCTACATGTCAGATGAGTTAATTGAAGTGAACGGATGAATATAAATAGAGGTGTAGCTCTCCTCATTTGAGACACGCACTCTCACTTGTGTAGCGCATTAGTGGAGAAGAGAAGAGCAGCTGGAGAAGGAGGAGGATCAGGCTTTGATCTCCTTGTTGGTTTTACCTTTTATCTTTTTGGGGCATCTATATTGAGGAACATTTTGCTGGGTTTTTCCCTTTAGGGTTTTCCCAGGATAAATCTTTGTGTTCCTTTTGTATGGTTGTGCTTGTTTATCTTTCATTGATCCTGTTTATATGCTTTTGTTATGAATTCGAAATGAAATACTAATGATCTAGCTTAGCATATGAAAATTTAACAGTTCAGCACCGCCTAAGTCCTATTATAGAAAAGTGGTGCCACCGCGTATGTGTTTTGTTCTTGAAGCGGTTCTTACCCTTCACCACTCTATCATAAAGGTATAAAAGTGGTACCCTTGGTAAAAATGAAAAAAGAGGATTCTCAAGGCTTCTAGAACACAAGCCTCGCGTCCTACATTATCCCTATCAATCTGGGTTGGTTGGAGTCAAGATCCCTCTTGGTAGGATCTTATGGCCACCTCACCCACCATTCTCTCAACTATCCATATCCATTTGATCCCTATAAATACAAGCTCATATCCCATTGTTGAGGGAGAGAGATGAAAAATAGAGTTATGCTGTTGAATTGATGCCTTGACTTTAGTCCATCAGAGAGCAATTGTGGATCAAGTTGGAGCTGTCAGGGGACAAGGTGCTAGTCTTGTGAAAGAGTGCATCAGCACTAAGGTACATGGTTGTAAGCTCTTTCATTTATTTTCTAATGCAAAGATGATTTCCTTCCCACATATTTGTTGTACTGATCTCAAATATATGTTATTGGATTCCTTAGTCACTAGTATGAATGTATAGATGATTTTCTGGTAGCTTTGATGTCTTTGCATGTTTGATATGTTCTACAGGTATGCAGAATCTTTATCAAAGAATCATTCTAGGTGTCTATAAGATTCAGGGAAGATCTTCAACCTTTGTCATTCACTCTTTTGTTCTGGATTTGAACCATTCACACCAGAGGAATAGCTTTTGTCTGCAGAAGGTGATATATTCCTGAAAACAATCAATAAAAAAATTTATATCTTTTTAGTTGTTTAGAAAAAAGTTAATCTAAGTCGTACTCGGGAATAAAAAGATTTATCCCCGTCAACGGCACCAAAAAGTGTTGCCACCTTTCACATACCTGGGGGGGGACATGGCAAAAATATTCAAGCCACTCGGTGTGTCCTTGGGGGCAACTCTCATTTTAAGGTTGTCACCTTGCTCTTGACTCCTCCTTTTAGGCTCAACTCCTAACGAAGCCTTGGTCCTTTCCCAGACTTACATTTATCTTGTTCCTTCAAAAATAGTTGCATAACTGAACCAAAACTACTTTTAGGTCATCCATCGAGTTGTTCAATATAAACTATCATTATACAAAAATGAAATAACTTTTTCAAACTAACTAATAACTGCTCTTCTTAAAGTATTTTTACAAGTATTTTGTTGCGTCTGCCAAAAGAGCAATTCCCTCTAAATCCTGGGTTTTCCTTCTGCCTTTCTGGTGATTTGCTTCCAAATTTGCAACTCTTTTTGTCAGCTCCTCATTCTGTTATGTCAACTCTTGAATATTTTGTTTTAATTCTGTAAACAGGCTTTCTGTCTGTCTCTTTCTTTTTAAAACCTTTTTAGAAACTGAAATCAATTCCTGATAGTGACTATTTACTTCTTCCAAATCTTCTCTAAGTATTTTATTTGCAGTCACTAATCCTTCATTGCTTTCATGCAGGTACTCAATTTGATGCTTGTATTGCTTGATACTTGTTGTAATCTCACAGATCACATAAGGTTACCAATAATACATACTAAAACATAACTATAAATCAGAGACAAGAGACAAGAACAGATAGGATAACAGATTATATTAATGCAATGAGTTCATACAAGGTAGAGAACTAACCTGGGTTCTCATTTGTCTCAATAGCCTAATATATACAATGTACAGACAGTTACAAAATAACTACATGTCGGTTCGGTGAACCGACACGACTTTTAGTTAGCCGACCTAATCTTTCTATTTAGTCGGCCGATCGACTTAGTCGGCTGATCGACTAAGTCGGCCCATTGACTTAGTCGACTGATCGACTAAGTCGGTCTTCATTCAAGTCGACTTCATCGACTTTCTCCTTCTACATCTCCCCCACGAAAAAAACGTTTCTTCATCCGAAGAAACAGGGAGGTACAAAAATGAAGCTCTGTCGAACCATGGAAAATTGCTATTGCTGTGGACTGTGCAGACGGATGGTTGGTCTCTTCTGGACGCAGACTTCGACGATGGTCGGAGCTGTGATGGAAAGGTGATGCTGAAAGTCCGTCCAACTTTGTAAAGCTTTTTGGATGTCGATCGTTAATGTTGTTAAACTTGATAGGACTGACATCTTTTCTAAAATGGGGACTTCTGCAATTTTCTCCATATTGGGGCCTAAAGCTTGGTTCTGCTCTACTGCTGCGTCGATGAGTCGTTTCATTTGGGGGCAGATGACATCGACCTTTTCTAGGTTTGGAAGAGCCTGTTGCACCCACTGATGAGCTGCTCGTTCCAGCTGCTGCAGCTTGGTGGTCTCCAGCATGATCTGTTCCTCTATGGTCTGTCTGAGTGCTGCCTCTGTCATTTTCCTGCCCTCTAAAGCCTGAATGCCTTGTCTCGTCTGCCTTATCTGCTGATAGACCTGCCCATAATGAGTAGGCCAGTCGCATAAGACTTCTTCTGTGATGACAGATTCCTCCATGTGGTCCTGGAGCACCTTGTAGGCCTCTGAGAATGCAGTGTGCTGGGCTAGGAGAAGTCGAGCAGTCTCCTCCTTTTGTTCTTCCTTAGTCTCTTGCATCTGGGCCTGGACGGTCGATACCATAGTCTCGAAGAGCTGGTATGCTCTTTCAAGTGGTCGATCTGTGTCGACTTCGACAGGGCCTGGTATCACGGTCTATGCTAGAGCTCTGCATTTTCCGAGAAACTCGACTTCTTCTGCATTTTTGGCCGTAAGCTCTTTATTTTTCCGAACCGTCCTTAGCTTTGCTTCTTTGGCCACGGTTTTGAGGAGCTGTCCGACCTCTGTGTTGGTCAAGGAACTTGCATCCCTTAATCTTATCCATAGGTTGTAAGTTTTGGTATGATGTGCTTTCTTCTTCTTGTGTTTGTCGGCCTCCGGCTCCTGGGTGCCTTCAGCAGTTGAGGTTGGGTCTGTGGTCGGGGGAACGGAAGTCGATGGATTCTCTAGTTGGGGGTTTGTATGACTACATTCGCCTGAGAATATGTATGTGTTTGTGATAGGTCTGGTTGTGAATCTGGTGGTGGTGGGGGGGGTGGTGATAGTGGTGGTGGAGGCGATGGGGTCGGAGAAGGAACTGGGGTGGATGGATTGGCTGGAGTGTGTTGTGGGCTTCTGTCGAAAGAGATACCTACTTCCGAAGGTGTAGTGGGTAGGTCATCCTGGGTGTCGGTGTTGATTGGCTCCGTGACAGACTGTGATGCTCCAATTACGTCGCCTTGTTGGTTTCAGGTAAATGTTGTTGTAATGTTTGCATAGGGATTTTTGCTTGCATAGAGAGGGGTTGTTGTTTGTCTTTTGTGGGCCGACTGAAACAGTGTAGGCAGCATCGTGAAGAAATATTTAAGCTCAGCGTCCTGGTCGACCTTGGCTTTGACTATCTCCGGGATTGCTCTTTGATATATGTTGTGGGGACTGACCGACTATTGGACTGATGCTTGCTCCTCGACTACGAGTATCGGGGATGGGGGTGGAGGGGTCGACACAAGGTCGACAATGTTTTCAAGCGTTGGTGTCATTTTTGCTTTCTTTGGCCGACCCTCCGGAGCTCCTGCGTCCACATACCGTTGAAACTGAGTTTCAACTGAGACTTTATTTGCAGCGGCGTCCTTAACAATGTCGATGGCCACAGCTACTAGCTCCTCCTCATCGTCGGACGAGTCAGCAAGAAGAAGCTTGCGCTTACCCTTTCCTTGTTGTAGTTGTTGGGCCTTGATTCTCTTTCTGGCGACATAGTATCTCCTTGGCCAGCTTCTTAATGATGCTTTTGGATAAAGCATATTCCGGGTCGGCGTCCTCGACTTCACCTGTCGGTATTTGAATTGGGTCGACAGTTGCTAGAGCCGGAGGGGTTGTTTGTTGCTTTGTTTGTACTGTTGGTTGTTGTTGTTCTGTCGGTTGTGGGTCGACTACCTTTGCAGTCAGAGGTTTGACAGTGATGTGTACCTGACTAGTGGGCTCGGTCGGGGTGTCCTCCAACACAAATGTGCTGATGTAAAGATTAAGCTCGTAGTCTTCCTCTTTTTCCTGGTCGGTAAGTGGCTCTGTGATGGAGAAGTCGACCTGTTTGGCAGCCTCAAGTATTTGTATTTTTCTCTGAGCCTATCGGGTCAACTCTCGAAAAATCTGATCGGCCGTCGGATAGTAGTCGAGGTCCTAGGCTTTGGGGTCCTGACCTTGCATGTACCAGACCGACGTGTGGTCAAGCTCTAACTGTATACGGGATTCTGCAGGGAGGTTTTGTCGGATGTTCTGGGGCACCCTCCACCTCGTCTTGCGAACCTTCAACTGCTGAAAACAGTTTTCCAAGAAGACTTTCCCCTGTGCCAGCTCATGCAGGGTTCCTTTTTGTGAGAAGGGTTTGAATCGGTTCATCTCGAACCTGGTCGGCTCCTGAAATACTGGACTGCCTTCTGGACAGATATGGTACATGACAATCTAGAGAATGAGAGAGGGGAACTTGATCATACCTCCCGTCTCTTGGCATCTTTTGCAGATGGTTTTGACCATGTCGGCAACATAGTCTCCCCATCGGTAGATCCGACCTTCGGTCGCGATTGTGTCGACAGCCTCCAGCATCTCCAATTTGAGGTCGCTGCCTCGACCGGCTAATGTAAGGGTGATTGCAATGATTTTAGCCACAATTTGTGGCGTCCGTGTCGTAATCTGGCCAATCATCAGCCCCTTGGAATTATTTCCCGACGGCGAGCCCGTAAGCTCTTCAACTAACCCTTTTTTAATCCCAATTGGTATAGGGTTTCCTTCGTTGGACAGACCAGTAAGTCGTGAGATAACATCCCCGGTAATGTCGATCAGCCTGTCAAAGTAGAATCGGCCGTTGTGGTAACGGCTGATAATTAATTTGACCGCTACTTCTTTCGTCCCACCAAAGCTTGCCATCAGTGGTGCGTTAGGGTAGTTGAAGAGGGTGCTCTTCCGGATTTTCTCAGCGGCTTGCGTCATCCTTTTGTCGACATAGGCCCATTCTTGGATTTCTATCCAGAGTTTCTGCCATTGGCCGTCTTGGACTTTGGCATTTTTGATGTTTTTTAATCGGCAGACCAAGGGTGTGTCCTCTGCCTGCAGCTCTCTTGCCTTAGCCGCTGCTCGGGTCAGTTTGGGTGCCATTGTGTCGGGTTGGTCAAAGGCATTACAGGGCTCTTGGTATTTAGTCGACTAAGGTTGTGGTTGCTCTGTGGGTAAATGGTGTGGTGGATGAACCTTCGACTGTCTTGTATTTATAGGCATGGGTGTTTTTGCGTGCCGAGATGGACGTATTAATGGCGGACTGGACAGTCCAGTTGTAATACTTTAATGGGACTTAATGGTGGAATGTGTGCGGTGCTCGAGGAAATCAATGCGTGATGGGACTCTTGAGGTCTTCGGTCGATGTTGGAGGTGAAAATGGTCAGTCGGACTGGTCGATGAGGATGCTCGAAGATGATGATGTCGGTGATCGAAGTAGTGAGTTGTTGTCATGGTTGTTGTGTGTGATTTTATTGTTTTGTTTTGGACATTTTTAGGTTGTTATGGGTTTTTGATTGATGGTTAAGACTGTTTTTTTTGTCTTTGTAACGTTTAAGTCGAGCTCCATTAACGAGATTTCGAAATACTAGGCCCTGTAATGTCTTTAGTCAGACCGAGCCATTGGGGTGTATTTCTTCGACAATGTAAGGTCCCATCCATTCTGTATGTAGTTTCTTGGGTTTTCCTTTGACTCGACTGTTATAAAGTAAAGCAAGGTCGTCAACTGACAGGTTTTTGTTTTTGATGTTACGGTCGTGCCATGCTTTCTGTTGTTGTTTGTAAATTTCCTGGTGCTAGATAGCCATGAGTCTATGTTCTTCGAGCTTACTGAGTTGAAATAGTCGGTCCTTTCTTGCCTGTTCGACATCGACATGTAATAGTTGTGCAATAATAGGTGTCTGCTGTCGAAAATGTAGGGGGACGACTGCTTCTTTCCCGTAGACTAGTCGAAAGGGGGTTTGGTCGGTCGACCGTTTATATGATGTCCTGTATGCCCAGAGGACTGCAGGGATTTTCTCATCCCAGTCATCTTTGGCGGTGCTGCATATTTTGGTTAACCCTTTTGTCAATGTTTTATTGAAAGCTTCAATCGCGTCGTTCGACTGAGGGTGATATGCGGTGCTTCGTCGGAGGTCGATGTGAAATTGGTCGGTTTTTTTGATGGTTTTGTTGATAAAATGTGATCCTTGGTCGCTAATCAATGTGAGTGGGCATCCAAATCTAGTGATAATGTTTTCATAGATAAAATTAGCAGCTACCTCACTTGAACATGTATCGACGGGTTCAGCTTCTGCCCATTTAGTGACATATTCCACTGTCGTGATAATATATCTTGCACCTGATCGTTTGGCAGGGATAGGGAAAGTTCCTATGAAGTCTATAGCCCAAATTTTGAATGTGAGGCTAGGGTTTACAGATATCAAGGGCATTTCTGTGCTCGGTAGAGGTCAACCAAGTCATTGACATCTGTCACATCGACTAACGAAGGTTTTGCAATCTTTGTGGATTGTCGGCCACCATAATCCTGACTGTTGTATTTTCTTTGCAGTGGTGTTTGCTTGGAAATGTCCTCCTGCAGGTCCATAGTGTGCTTCACGCATGATTGGTTCTCTCTCGTGGTCGAGTACACACCTTCTAAGAATGTCGTCTAACCCCATTTTGTACAAAAATCCATTGATGAGGCTGTAGGGTGCATCCTTCATAGCTAAGATTTGTTTTTTCTTGGTGTTCAAACCTTCTGGTGCCTGACCTGTCTCTAAGAACTGAGCTATATCTTCTAGTTCTTCAGGTACTGCTTCTATGCGGAATAAATGTGCATCCGGCAAGTCGTCATCGACTCCAGTCGGTTCCTCCCCTGTGTCGATACGGGATAGGTGGTCGGGCCCGACATTTAACTTTTCTGGTCGGACCACTACTTCAAACTCAAATTCTTGAAAAATAAGTAGCCATCGACAAATTCTTCCATGATGAAGGGGTTTATTAACAAGGTACTTCAAAGCTTGATGGTCGGTATAAAATCTGAAAGGGTTGGCCAATAGGTAATGTCGATACTTTTGGAGGGCAAAGACCATACCTAGGGCTTCTCTTTCAGTGGTCGAATAGTTCCTTTCAGCCTTATTTAATTTTCGACTGCTGTACACTATAGGTTAATCCATCCCATCATCCCCTGGTTGAGTCAGGATTGCTCCGATTTCTATTCCTGAGGCATCGATATGCACATGAAATTTGGTCGACCAGTTTGGAAATTTGAGTATGGGGGCTTCGACCAGTTTTCTTTTCAGTTTGTCGAAGGAGATCTGGCATTCTTTTGTCCACTTAAATTCTTGGTCTTCCTTTATTAATTCTTCTAGAGGGTAGGTCATGTTTTAATAGTGTCTTATGAACTTCCTATAATATCCTGTATGTCCAAGTAACAACCGAACTTGTTTAGGATTTATTGGGGGCTTCAGGTCAAGGATGATTTTAATCTTGGAAAAATCAACTTTGATACCATCTTTACAGACAATATGCCCTAAGAGTATTCCTATAGGGGTCATAAAGATATACTTCTTAATGTTCAGGGAGAGTTGAATCTGTCGACATCTCTCCAGCATAAGTCAGAGCCATGTGCAGTGATCTTTTAAGGTGGAGTATATATTCCAATCGTCGAAGTATACTGCCATGGTCTTATAGATATATTCTTGGAATTTCTTGACAACAATTCGGGAAAACACTGCAGGTGCATTCTTTAGCCCAAAAGGCATAACTCTGTAAGCAAAAGAGCCAAATTCACAGACAAATGTTGTCTTTCTCTGGTCTTCCTTTGCTATTGGTACTTGGTTATACCCTGAGAATCCATCTGTGAATGAATAGAATTCATGTCCTGCCACTTCATTTAAGATTTCATCAGCATAGGGGGTTGGAAATGGATCTGTCAATGTGACTTTGTTAAGCTCCCTAAAGTCTACACAAATTCTCAACCTTGTCGAGTCATGTTTCTTTGGCTGGACGACCATGGGACTTTCCCATTCGGACTGATTGATGGGGTAAATGATCCCTGCTGCTAACATGTTGTCTATTTCCTTTTTAACTATGTATTTGTACTTATGAGCTAGTTTATAAGGTATTTTCTTGACAGGTCGGACATCAGGTTTAGTATCTATTTTCATTTCTCCCATCTCTTGTACTAAGCCTTTTAAGTCTTTATAGTCCCTTGCAAAGACATCCTGGAAATCTCTAAGTAAGTTCACTATTTCAGTGGTCTGCTGTTCATTCCAGTAATCACCAATCTTAACTATTTTTGGTCGGTCGTCATTTGAAATGTCGACCTCCTTAGTTTTCACTTTGGCATCTAGCCACTCTGGTGCTTTAGCTTCATTGATTAGCAGACTTCCTTCTGTGAACTGTGAGAATGTGGTAGGGAAGTCGGTTGCAGTCATTCTGTCAAGATCTGGATTGTCAGTAGTCTCGACTTTCAAGATTGAGTAGATGGGTTTTGTTGTTTCCATGTGGTCGGTCTTCCATTTGAAGCTTTTACCTTCCGTGTGTTCATTTTCTAAGTGTAAACGCGTCGACTGTGATTTTGATTCAATTTGTATCTTGTTACAGTCCTTGATTTGTCAATGGTCTTGGAAGGGTTGTTTTTCTGTCAGTTGGAGAAATTGTTTGATTTGGTGCGCTGTCCCAGCCAATTGTTTGTTTTGAGGTATGAAATGGAAGTCCTGAATAAAATTTTGTTTAAGTTCATGCCAAAAGAAGGTTTCTCCTCGAGCTTCCTCCATATTATACCATTTATTGGGTAAGTCGGCTAGTGTTGAAGGGAACAAATGTGGCCAGGCTCTCTCATCTTTATATCCAAGTCTTCTCCACTCCTTTTCACAAGTCTTAATGTGTTCTTCTGGGTCTTGACCTTGGATAAAGAGAGGTATTTGAGCTTCCTGGGTTAACTTCTTTCCACCAAACCGTTCGACAAAGAAAGTTGAAGCAGTTTTCCAGCTATGCAATTTTGTCTGATGGGTGTCCCACCACCTAGCTGCTTGACATGTAAATGTTTCCACTAAGCTTTGAAGTCTGCCATGTTCTCCAATATTTTTAGATACTTGTTCAATGTGCATGACTGGGGAATCCCTCTCCTTATACCTAGGTATTTTTGTAGTGTGTAAGCTGGTTGGTTGTAAGGTAGGTCGTTCCCTGACTTTTGTTTCAAAGATTTTGGGGATAATTGATACAATGAAGCATTGTCAGGTGGGTTTTTTCTGTACTTTTTGTATAGTCCAGCACCCTCTTGCTTGTGTTTCATCATTTTCCATTTCCCAGTCATATAATTCAGCATCTGAATTATAACCAATTGAGTCTTGGTTACCTAAGTGAAGTTCCCCATAGATGTTTGGCTCTGTATAGTTGATAGTGTTATGGATCTGGTAAAGCTGTCTAACATCGACTTCCTCATCAATCGGTTTTGTCCAAGGTTGTCCTTGGGAAGGATTAATGGGTACAATGACTTTGTGACCATTTCCTTTTAACTTAATTCGTTCTTTGTCTAAGGATATGGAGGCTTTCATCTTTCGTCCCCAAGGTCGACCAACTAGCGCTAGGAAGGAGCTATATCCTTCTTTTGGGTCGATGATTTCAAAATCAACCTTAGTCGAAATTCCTTTTATGGTCGTGTCGACATCTTTCCAAACCCCAATGGGTTCAATGAGACCTTGGTCGACGAGTTTTAGGTAAATACCTGATTCGTAGAGTCGAGGTCTTCCCATCTTTTCCCATGTATCCCTGGTCATGATATTTACCTGAGATCCGAAATCAAGAACTACTCGTCGGACGTGATAACCTTCAATTTCCAGGTCGACAAGTGGGTTGACATCGTTTTTGTCTTTTTGGTTTAGGTTGCATATGTTATTAGTTTGTTTTTTGGGATTAGTACTTTTTATTTCATGTAATAAATCAATGAACTGGGATACGGATTTGTCGTTTT
The DNA here is from genome assembly GCA_001517045.1 of Pseudotsuga menziesii. Classification (NCBI taxonomy): domain Eukaryota; kingdom Viridiplantae; phylum Streptophyta; class Pinopsida; order Pinales; family Pinaceae; genus Pseudotsuga; species Pseudotsuga menziesii. The sequence continues at coordinate 172,171 of LPNX010988319.1, forward strand.
GAATGAGATGGGTTAATTGTTGTGTCGTGCTAAGTCGACTGTTAATAATGTCTTCTTGTTGTGCAATGTCATGGAATATGTGGGTGGATTCTTGATATGCTTGTTTTCCTTTCATAGGATTCGGATAACCATTTTTGTTTTTAATTTTACTAATTTGAGGATTATCAAGGCCTGTTTTTGTGCCTTGTCGAGTAACGATATGTAGATTCTTAGTAGTTAGCACATCATGCTTTTGTACACAAGACAAGACATTAACATTTTTCTTATTATTGATTTTCTCTAACATGGTAGGACAATCCTCCAGAGAATGATCACCTACTCCACAATGGTTACAGAATTTCAGATTAGTCCTGTCCTTGTATGGACAGTCGACGTATCGGTGCCCTTCTTTATGACATATAAAGCACTGGGTAGATCGACGCGGCCGTATGTCGTGATTCCCGATGAATTAACCTCTTCCTCCAAACCCTTGTCGTCGATTGTTGTACCGGTGCTCATATCGTCGACCTTCGTATCTTTGCCCATTCTGGTCATTGGTACTATTTTGCTCATTGTTTTGCGCTACTGCATTCGTATGGTAGACCGCCTGATAATTGTGTCGGTTTTTCAGGTTTAATTAACAGTCGGCCGTGTTGTGACTTTTTGTCTCACAGATGGCGCCCCAGGAAGCTTTTGTGTTCTTCATGTTAAACGGACATTCTTTTGTAGAATGATCTCCGTGCTCCTGGAAAATGTCGCAAAATGCTTTAGTTTGCACAAAGCGGACGTCTTGTCGACTGTATTCGTGTCGACAATTATCTTTCGAGTGTCCGGCCGTGGAACATTTAGTACACCAGATTTCTTGATTCTTGAGGGTCAGTTCTTTCAAAGACTTATGCACGTTCTCGAGCTGTTCTTCTAACCTGTGGTCCGTCGGATACGCAGGTATATCTTCGTCCATTTCCACCTGCAGAGCTTTGGTCAGCGCATCTTCATATGTCTTGAACGTTTCCAGAATGATATGTCGGTGTACTTTCTGTGATAATCCTGCAAGGAACCATTGAATTAGTAGTTGTTCATCAATAACATAATCTAGTTGGCTTAATAGGTCCTTCCAATGTTTGTCGTAGTCGCGGACTGTCTCCCCTGACTTTTGCTGTGTTTTCTTGAGATTTTTGGCGGCCAGGTGCTTAGCGTCTGGGGTTTTGAAGAATGATAAGAACTGCGCCTTGATCTCAACTTTCATCACTCTGGGTTTCCTTTCCGAAAAGGTCATGTACCAGGTCAAGGCCCTTTTCCGTAAGGCGCCCGCGAACTGAGCCATTTGTCGGTCTTCATCCGTCACCTGGTTTTCTTCCCAGGTCAACTCATAGAAGAACCAATTTCATTTGGGGTCTTCATCCCCTTCATAGAGAGGAATGTGAGCCGATCCGTGACCCATGTCTGAATCACTTTCACTGCTCTCAGAAGTCAGCGAGGTCAGAGGTGTGGGTGGTGGTGAAAGTGGTGGGGTTGTTGATGTAGTCGCTCCTGCGGAATTTTGGTCGACGGAACTTGTGCCTCCATTGGTGGTCGATTCTTCTTCGACGTACAGTGGGTTGTTGTGGATTTCTACTTTCGATGGTCCACTGCAACTTTGTGTGCGCAGGTCTTCTTGTTCAATTTCTTCAAAAGCTGTACTTGGCGGGGGGGGTGCTCCTTCATGTGTCGGTAAGAGCAAGTGGATACTTCAGAGGGAGGGTGCCGCTTGAATCGTCACCCAGTTCCCTTCGAATGGTCGGCGTATGACAAGATGTCATCCGGTGTACGTGTCGTCGCCTAGTCAACTCCAAATACTATAGTCACCAGCTCTTAGTCGGAGGTCGTCTTCGACAATAGTCTGTATTCTGGTATGTGGATTTAATGGGGAAAGGGTCGTTCCTTCACCGGGAGCTGTTAATTGGATAGCTTCTGGCTGCTCTATCCATACTTCTTCCTCCGTAGGGGACACCTTTTTTTCTACGCCCTCTTCCTGTCGGTCATGACCCAAATCTGGCGGATTCTCTTCACGGTCGGTCTCCCTAGGGTTTCGTTCTCTGCGCAGCCCGACGGCTCTTTCACGTCTTGATTCCCTTCTCTGCTGTCTTTCGTCCCTTTCTTGTTTCTGAATGTCCGAAATACTTTCATACAATACTATTTCTTTGGGTCCTCTACAATCGACTTTTCATTACTAGTGACAACTATCCTCTTTAGGTCGACTAGGATCCACTCTACTCTACCTCCGACACATGACCAAATACCCCCCCATAGCCTACCCGACGCTTTTAGAAAGCCCGGATAGTTTGAATCACTTGCTCAGGAAGTATTCCCACTCCCTTTATGCAATAAATTTTTCCCACTTCCTCCGCTTCTCCGCCTAGTTGGTGTTGGTGGCTGTTCGCACAGTGGTGGTCTAGGTTCGACGATGTGGCCTGCTCCATTCTCTATCAATAATTTGAACAGCAAGGTCGGCAAGGAGCACAAGAATTGTTCAGTGAAATCTGTGTAGAATTTCACTTTGACAGTTTCCACTGACATTTGGTCTTCGACTGCTTGCTCCTCACAGAAGTCGTCAACGATTTGCTCGAACCACTCCGACAAATTTGTTCGACCTCCGTAGAACAGTTTATCTAGCAACTGTTGTTCTTTAGTCGCGTCCTACTTTCTCATCCAGAATCTACTTCAACAGTTGTGGCATTGATTTGACGAATTTTTCATGTGTCTCTATGAAAAATCTTGCTTTGGCTTCAGCGACTGTCAATCTCTTTCTTCTTACGTAATTTTGCAAGTAGTTCGCAACTTTACAGTCCCACCAGTCCTTGATCTCCTGCCCTGGTATCATATGTGAGCATATATTTTAGACATGTATGTCCCGGCAACGGAACCAATGTTGTAATCTCACAGATCACATAAGGTTACCAATAATACATACTAAAACATAACTATAAATCAGAGACAAGAGACAAGAACAGATAGGATAACAGATTATATTAATGCAATGAGTTCATACAAGGCAGAGAACTAAACTGGGTTCTCGTTTGGCTCAACAGCCTAATATATACAATGTACAGACAGTTACAAAATAACTACCTGTCGGTTCGGTGAACCGACACGACTTTTAGTTAGCCGACCTAATCTTTCTATTTAGTCGGCCGACCGACTTAGTCGGCTGATCGACTAAGTCGGCCCATCGACTTAGTCGGCTGATGGACTAAGTCGGTCTTCGTTCAAGTCGACTTCGTCGACTTGCTCCTTCTACAATACTCCTCTGCAAATTTTCATTTTCAGAATTAATGCATTTTCCTTCTAATACTAGCTGCATTCCTTCAGGTATCCAAGGGATTTTTAGCTTCCTAAACATTTCTTCATCTTATTCCATATACTCTATAAAGGTCATAGGAATTTCTGAATACTCTTGAGCTTCAATGCTGCACTGAGCTGATTTCTCATCCACCTCTCTTTTCTCTATACAAGATCTCTTTAAATCATTTTGATGTTGTTCTAGAAACATCTTCTTTCGAACCTCCATGAATATTTATGAGATCTTGATATCAGTGAAAACCGGTTTATCTTATGAAACTATTTGTTTTTTACCCTTCATTTTCATCTTCACTGTCTTCTAATTTCTCCTGAGATGAAGAATCCTCAATTACTGTAATCTTCTTTTCAGCCAGTTTAGGGTTTAACAGCTTCTTCATTTTTAATCTAAGTTTTTTCTTTGGCATTGTCCTTGGCCTCCAAATTTCTCCAACCTCTTCTAACATCTTCAAAAATTTCCTTTGATGTGTAATAGAAGCTAGTTCAACAACTTTCATTTTCTTCCTTCGTGACATTATCTCTTCTTCAGCATGTGTATGTATATCTTGTTTGTTATGAACCCCGGTTTCATTAAATAATGACCTTTTCTCTTCTTCAGAGAGTACTATAATAGGAATTTGTTTCTACTCTTTTACATCTTCCTTTACACCTTGATTCAATTCTACAGGTAAAGCATATTCTACTGGCTCGATTTCCTTCACTTCTGACTTTGAAACTTTGTTTTCTTCAATATTAATTTGATGTTCAATTTCAATGTTTTCATCTTCTTGGTTCAAATATTTTCCTGGTTCATCACCTTCTTCACTCTTAACTGTGACTTTCTTTTCAAGTTTCTTGATCAAGTTCTGACCTTTATCTAACTGTCTCTTCTGCTCTTCCTTCTCTGTTTGGAAACCAGACCAAAATAGGAAATATTCCCATTTCTTCTCTCTTTTCTGAAGTACAGTGCTTATGACTAGTTTTATAAGCCCATGATGAAATACTGATTGTTTGGTGTGATCCTGATGTTCTTTCACTCTGCTAGACATCTTCTGTAAACTTTTCAAGAAGAATAATGGGAGATTCATTTTGGATTCATGGCTGAAATGTTGCAAGAATCTAAAATGATACTTAAAAACAAAAGCAAATCTCCCTTCACAAGTGATATAGCTTTGTAGGATTTTGATAGGCTCTATCCATTCTGGTTTAAATTTTTGAATAGGTACTCCCTTTCCCCAATCTGCTACTACATCTGGAAGTAAATATTTATGAGCATCAAAAGTGAAACACACTTTTAAACCAGTATTCACCCTCATCTAAAATCCCTGGATTTTAATATAAGACCTACTGCACCTTTAGGGACCCTTCCTTATTTTCCTATAATTATATTAGGAGGGAAAATTGTTTGCATCGATGTTAGGGTGGTCCAATGCCCTTTAGATTTTAATCTACTCCTTGGACGTGATTATGTTTATGCCATGAACGTTGTAGTGTCCACACTCTTTAGAGTTATGCATTTTTCCCATGATGGGAAGATTGTGACCATTGATTAGCTTTCTTTTGTTACACCCGACCATCGCGTGACTCCTAGTAATCAGACTGCCTTGAATGTGCCGCATGTTCTTGTGATTTCTTCCCCTTATTCTAGTTAGATTCTTCCCATCATAGGTAAAATGGGGGGCATGGATCTATTCTATGGACATCATAATGGAGTTAGGCCGCTAGATTTTATGTAATGGGGACAACCTACCAACCTCTGGATATCATGTTGGGTAGGAGCAGGTTTGAGAGCATAGTTTACTTTTGGTTTCAAGCTCATTAAAAAATAAAACCACTCCTTAAGCATAGTTTACCTTTTGGTTTCAAGATTGCATAAAAATGAAACCATGCCTGTGAACAGAGTTCCCATTCTATTTCAAGCTCGTTAAAAAATGAAACAGATGCCTATGAGCAAAGTTCCCATTCTATGACAAGATCGTTAAAAAATGAAATGGATCTCCTCAAGCATATTTTACCTTTTGGTTTCAAGCTTGCATAAAAATGAAACCATTCCTGAGCATAGTTCATTTTCTATTTCAAGCTCGTTAAAAAATGAAGTAGGTTTCCTTAAGCATAGTTTACCTTTTGGTTTCAAGCTTGCATAAAAATGAAACCATGTTCCAAGCATAGTTACCTTCTGTTTCAACCTTGTGTAAAAATGAAACAAATCCCCTTCCCTTAAGTCAAGTCTTCACTTTAGTGTTAGAACTTGAACCTTCTTTTCACCTGCCTGATTCTCGTTCTTCCTACCCCCCTGGTGAACATTTTCACATTAGTAACCAGGTTTTTAGGTTGGGTATGGAAGAAGAATCATCAGATGAAATGAAGCTTGGGGGCATGTCGAGCTCCTAGAAACCATGATAGGGGTAATATTTTCTAGCAATCATGCTGGGGGAAAGCTTCCAACCTCTGTATACCATGTTAATGGGATTTTTCAATCATAGTTTACCCATTCGTTTCAAGCTTGCCTAAAAATGAAACCAATCGTCGAGCATTTTTTCAATTGATCTTCGAGCTCGTTAAAAACAGTAAGATGGCGTTGAGCTTACTTTTCATTTTTCGTGCTCTGGTTAAAACATGAAAAGTGGTTTGAGCTTAGTTTATTACTTTTTCGTGCTCTAGATTCAAACATGAAAAATTCTAATGGAGTCTCCTTTAAACTCTTTTCGAACTCCCTAAATATGAAAAGATAGTCGAGTACTTGTCTTCTTCATACTCATAAAAGTATTTGAAGAGTCACCTCTCCGACGGTAGGTTATCTCTTTTTCAATTGGAATGGACTATTTACGAAAAAGGAACACTCTATCCAATCATGACTGAAAGAGTTCTCTAAGGTATTATTTTATACTTTTTCTGGCCTTAGGGACTAAATCATACGAAAAAGGACCCTTTGGATTTTTCTTTAGTTTGTATAGACTCTCTAAACATGAACTAAGCTAAGTTTTTGTTTTCATTGGACTTGTTAAATTAAACATTGAAAGGCCCTTTTTTGGGAACGAACCCCTCCTTTCTCAGGTTCATAAAACATATGAGTTTGGACTCATCACTTGATGAGCTAAATGAGTGTTTGTTACCCTCTTTGAACTCATAAAACCGAAAAGAGGCACTCATCAATCATGATGGGGAAATTAAGGGAAGGGAATCATTTTGCAAATAAATGGAAGTTTGTCGTTACCTTTGAACATGGCACTTGTCTGCATATCATTTCAGTCAATTGGGTATTCAGCTAATTTCCAAGATGATCCACTTTCACGAGTCATGTCACTCCTTTGAGTCTTTTCAAAAGAATGCGTTGTCCACCATAGCACTATGTGTCTGTCTGGTCTAGTCATGCTGCCAAGTCTTTTGTCATACCGCCTGATGTTCAAAGGTAGAAAGAATTTTACCTCTGCAGTCAAAATAGCCTTTGTGTCAATACTTTTGAGTCAGTCTTATGGTTACCTCATTCACATCATTCCAGAACTTTGTTCTGAGTTTCGTGTCGTCGATGTGGGATTCATCATGGCCCTCCTTCGACGAGACTATTCTTGTTGACATCATCTCATTATCTAGGAAATAGTCTTAGAAACAAATTTAGTACCTTGAGATCTGTGTGCCTCAATGACAGATTCTCTCGCTCTCAACATAGGTTCACATCATTGACCTTTGATCGATAGAATCGACTGGGTGTTCGGCATCAAGACATCTATTCACACTCAGTAGATTCTACTAGGGTACCTTTGGAATCATTGACATCAATGGTGATCTCCCTCTCACTTTTTAATGGTTCACATCATTGACCGGTAGTCAAGTGGTTTCTACCATGTTCGACTTTAGAACATTGTAATCACATGGATAGAATCATACTTTGTGGAAAATGAGACGAAGACCCTGGTTACTTGTTTAGCACTCATTGCTTTCCCCAGGTTGCGATGGAGTTTTTTATATAAAGCATGGATCCACATTTGTATAGTCATGGCTATGCTCAAATTTGTGTCTGTATGACATAGATCTACGTTGTATGTCTGGTAGCTATGTCCAAGTTTGAGTCCTCTAGCACATGGATCTACACTGTATTCTAGTAGCCATGGTTGTTTATTCTTCTCATGGATCTAACTTGTATTGGTCTACAACCATGAGTTGGTTACATTTTTCTATGAGGAAAAAATATTTATGTATTGCAGATTCCTACTTGACAACACTCTCCGATCAAGCTGACTCTTACCTCGAAGTGACAACTTGTTCTCTCAAATCTCTAGCTTATCGTATCCCTCTAAGCCTCATTCTTTGGGGGGCATTCTATTATGCCCAAATCATGTCACCAACGTGTGATGAGATCCTTAACACCTATGTTTTCCCTAAACCCAAAACTTGTAGTGGAAACATGCTCTGGATGTCAATTCTACATAAAAAACCCTAGCACCGCTTTTTCCCGTTAATTGATGAGCGGTACCTTGTTCAGCACCGCCTAAGTCCTGTTATAGAAAAGTGGTGTCACCGCGTATGTGCTTTGTTCTTGAAGCAATTCTTACTCTTCACCGCTCTATCATAAAGGTATATAAGTGGTACCCTTGGTAAAAATGAAAAAAAGAGGATTCTCGAGGCTTTTAGAACATAAGCCTCGCGTCCTCCATTATCCCTATCAATCTAGGTTGGTTGGAGTCAAGATCCCTCTTGGTAGGATCTTATGGCCACCTCACCCACCATTCTCTCAACTATCCATATCCATTTGAGCCCTATAATTACAAGCTCATATCCCATAGTTGAGGGAGAGAGATGAAAAATGGAGTTATGTTGTTGAATTGATGCCTTGACTTTAATCCATAAGAGAGCAATTGTGGATCAAGTTGGAGCTGTCGGGGGACAAGGTGCTAGTCTTGTGAAAGAGTGCATCAACACTAAGGCACATGGTTGTAAGCTCTTTCATTTATTTTCTAATACAAAGCTGATTTCCTTCCCACATATTTGTTGTACTGATCTCAAATATATGTTATTAGATTCCTTAGTCACTAGTATGAATGTATAGATGATTTTCTGGTAGCTTTGATGTCTTTGCATGTTTGATATGCTCTACAGGTACACAGACTCTTTATCAAAGAATCATTCCAGGTGTCTATAAGATTCAAGGAAGGTCTTCAACCTTTGTCATTCACTCTTTTTCTCTGGATCTGAACCATTCAGACCAGAGGAACAGCTTTTGTCCGCAAAAGGTGATATATTCCTGACAACAACAATCAAAAAAATTTATATCTTTTTAGTTGTTTAGAAAAAAGTTAAGCTAAGTCGTACTCGGGAATAAAAATATTTATCCCCGTCAAAAGAGCCAAAAAGTGTTGCCACCTTTCACATACTTGGAGGGGAACGTGGAAGAAATATTCAAGCCACTCGATGTGTCCTTGGGGGAAAGTCTCGAGTCAAGGTTGTCACCTTGTTCTTGACTCCACCTTTTAGGCTCAACTCCTAACGAAGCCAAGGGGGGTAGAACCTATTAAGTTACAAAGGAAAAATTATTTAGTTTGATGATGTTAAACTGAATGAGTTACTTAGGAGTTTGAGATATAACCATAAATAACCATATATGACAAGATACAGAAATGCGCACACGAAAGCACAATGCTGAGACACAATATATATATATATATATATAGGAAGAAAATAGCAAGTGCCTTAGAATGGAGTCATAAAATAATCAACGTACTTGCATGTGCTTAGAGTGAATGTTTTGCAATTGCCTCTTGGTATGTTTTAATTTAATGTGAAGTATAAATAAAATAAATTAGGCAAGGAGGGTCTCCAGATATACCCGAGGGTACTTGGAGTATGCCCAAAACTAAACTTTCACAGCTACCTGAAAGGAATATGTGGCCTGAATGGAGTCTCTGAGACTGTTGTTCATAATATACCCAAAGGTGTAATAGAGAGTGGTGCCTCGAGGTCACTTTTCAGGAGTTCCTCCTTACTTTGGGTATTTTGCCACCATTTACGATTTGATCGAGGCGTTGGATTTTCGCCTTATGGTGGTTGATTGGGAAAGGTGAAGACTAATTAAACTAGTCACTCACATTGATTTTTATGCATCTTGTGTGATCGGATGAACCGTATCCAAGTGCAGAGCATACACATCGGAGTCTTGTCAATTTTAGTGAGTTTTACAGGGTGTGTTTTCTTAGAAAGAAAAACCCTCCAGGGACCTCTTTCGGTCCAAGTGGACCTCAATCGGGGAATCAAGGAGGGGGTTGATTTTATAAAAATTTCTTACAGAAATTAAATATAAGCAGCAAAAAGAAACAAATTGCAATTTTTCTAATTATTCCTACCACGCATCTCTTTCCCCTTGTGGGTCAACCGGGAAGTTGTGGGGTAAGTATTCAATTTACTTTGATAATGTAATATGGAATATATTATAGAGTAATAAAATCATGTTATTTAGCATGATAAAACTAATCTAAAGTGAAAAGAAGTAAGACAATACGAAAAATGACAAAAAGGTGTGAATCCCCCCAAGGGGGATGGGGAAAGGGCTCGAAAGAGCCTATTCGGATAAACCTTTTATTATTTTCTGTTACAATATCAGTAAAATTATCTAAATCATCTTGGTTCTTATACAGGATGAAACCAAGGCTTTACAAATTTCCCAAAATTTAAAATTATGGTCAACAGGGAGACCCCTGGGGGGATTCGGATGATCCAAACGCCACTTTCGAACCACATCTTATCATTTTTATGTTATTCCTACTAAAATACAATGAGCTTATTAGAATTAAATACGCCCAAAATCACTTTGAAAGTACCTTTGGTTCAGCCTACTTTAAACCAAACAAAACTAAGTAAAAACTAGCTACAACAGTGAAAAAGGAACCAAGGAAAGAAAGATTTCCTTGGGATCTTGGCTTGCTGTTTGGACAGCCAATAAAATATGCACTGATTTCTAGATTTAATCTTTTTAAAACAGAAAAATAAATCTAGAGCATGCAACATGTTTGTGCCAGAAATTGTTCTCAGACTACGAAAGAACAAGCCAACACAATCTCAATAAACACGATTAAGTAAAATAGGTTTTTCTAGGGTTTTGGTTGTACAATTTGTAGACAAGAGGGCATAAAATTCATGAAACCAAATCAAACACTAAATCATGAGCATTTGAAGGACTGAGATGCATAACATATAAACTATAATCCAAACACAATAATCACAGTACTGAGTTCCACCCATAGTTAACAAGCATTTCATGCATAAAAACCTTAAACAGGAAATGAGAATATCAACTGAGTGATTAACACAAATCAGAAATGAAACCAGTCAATAGTCTAAAAAGGGATTATAGTTGCATATATTTCATAATTCAATCATCAAAAACACATAAGAGTTTTTACACTTAGCTCATAAACCACAGCCTGATAGCCTCCCCTTGCAACAAAAATCGAACCCTTCGTCCTTCCCCAAACTTACATTTATCTTGTTCCTTCAAAAACAATTACATAACTGAACCAAAACTACTTTTAGGTTGTCTATCAAGTTGTTCAATATAAACTATCATTATACAAAAATGAAATAACTTTTTCAAACTAACTAATAACTGCTCTTCTTAAAGTACTTTTACAAGTCTTTTGTTGCCTCTGCCAAAAGAGCAATTCCCTCTAAATCCTGGGTTTTCCTCCTGGCTTTCTGGTGATCTGCTTCCAAATCTGCAACTCTTTTTTTCAGCTCCTCATTCTGCTATGTCAACTCTTGAATATTTTGTTTTAATTCTATAAGCAGGCTCTATGTCTGTCTCTTTCTTTTTAAAACCTCTTTAGAAACTGAAATCAATTCCTGATAGTGACTATTTACTTCTTCCAAATCTTCTCTAAGTCTTTTATTTGAAGTCACTAATCCTTCATTGCTTTCATTAAGGTACTCAATTTTATGCTTGTATTGCTTGATACTCCTTTGCAAATTTTCATTTTCAGATTCAATGCATTTTCCTTCTAATACTGGCTGCATTCCTTCAGGTATCCAAGGGATTTTTAGCTTCCTAAAAAAAAATTCATCTTATTCCATATGCTCTGTCAAGGTCATAGGAATTTCTGAATACTCTTGAGTTTCAATATTGTACTGAGCTGATTTCTCATCCACCTCTCTTTTCTCTATACAAGAGCTCTTTAAATCATTTTGATGTTGTTCTAGAATCATCTTCTTTTGAACCTCCATGAATATTTCTAAGATCTTGGTATCAGTGAAAACTGGTTTATCTTATGAAACTATTTGTTTTTTACCCTTCATATCCTTTTTATTTTCATCTTCACTGTCTTCTAATTTCTCCTAAGATGAAGAATACTCAATTACTGTAATCTTATTTTCAGCCAGTTTAGGGTTTAACAGCTGCTTCATATTTAATCTGAGTTTTTTCTTTGGCCTTGTCTTGGGCCTCCAAACTGCTCCAACCTCTCCTAACATCTTCAAAAATTTCCCTTGATGTGTAATAGAAGCTAGTTCAACAACTTTCATTTTCTTCCTTATTGACATTATCTCTTCTTCAGCATGTGTATGTATATCTTGTTTGTTATGGACCCTAGTTTCATCAGATAATGACCTTTCCTCTTCTTCAAAGAGTACTGTAATAGGAATCTGTTTCTGCTCTTTTACATCTTCCTTTACACCTTGATTCAATTCTACAGGTAAAGCACCTTGTACTAGCTCGATTTCCTTCACTTCTGACATTGAAACTTTGTTTTCTTCAATATTAATTTGCTATTCAATTTCAATGTTTTCATCTTCTTGGTTCAAATATTTTCCTAGTTCATCACCTTCTTCACTATTGACTGTGACTTTCTTTTTAAGTCTCTTGATCAAGTTCTGAACTTTATCTAACTGTCTCTTCTGAGACTGCTCTTCCTTCTTTGTTTGGAAACCAGACCAAAATAGGAAATATTCCCATGTCTTCTCTCTTTTCTAAAGTACAATGCTTATGACTAGTTTTATAAGCCCATGATGAAATATTGATTGTTTGGTGTGATCTTGATGTTCTTTCACTCTGCTAGACATCTTTTGTAAACTTTTCAAGAAGAAGAATGGGAGATTCATTTTGGATTCATGGCTGACATGTTGCAAGAATCTAAAATGATACTTAAAAACAAAAGCATATCTCCCTTCACAAGTGATATAGCTTTGTAGGATTTTTAAAGGCTCTATCCATTCTGGTTTAAATTTTTGAATAGGTACTCCCTTTCCCCAATCTGCTACTACATCTGGAAGTAAATATTTCTGAGCATCAAAAGTGAAAGGCACTTTTTTAAACCAGTATTCACCCTCATCTAAAATCCCTATAGCTTCTGCTAACAATTCCTTGGTCATTTTAAACTTCAAAGTATCAAAAGACACCATATCCTTATCCAAACATTGAGAGAATTTATAAGAGACTTCTGAGGATATCCTTCAATTCTTTCAAAAAACACTAACCACCCTGCCTCTGAAAACAATTTTGCACAATCTGGAAAAGTTTGAACCCAACTCATGTCTGAAGGTTCTTCTCTATTAGTCTTACCACTTCTTTTCATTTTGAACAATTGTCAAATTGCTTCTGCCAATAAAACAAACTCTGAATCTCTTCAGGTCTTGACAATCTGACAGACAATGCTATATTGGAAAACCTAAAACCCCAAACTGAACTCTCTCATTTAAACTGATAAATGCCTTCATTCCATTGACACGGAATTCATCATTTAGTATGAATTAGGTTTATATACTAATAATCTTCTTTCAATTCCGTCATTAATCCTTTGCTTAGTAAAAACCCAAAGTCATAGACTTTGATATCAATTCATAGCCTACCTATCAAAGTGATGAATCCAGGTGTTGAAATCGTGCTTTCTTGACTGTCAGGTGTCCAATTGCATTCCTTATTCTTCTCTGACCACTATGATAACTCCAAACAATCACTCCTAAAAGCCCTAAATTTGGGACCTTTTTCAAAATTTGATTACACACTACTAATTATTCACCAAAAACTTCATGTAATCTTCGTGCACTTCATGGGATATGAAATTTAAGGCAAATTTGTCTCATCATGCTTAATCATGATTATTCCATCACTCTGCAACAGACCACCGCAACTCGCCCTCATGATGATTTACTTGAAAGATTAACACCTGTCACAATGATAATTCTAGAGGAAACACGTATCAAATCCATCAACCAAGTATGAAAGACATCTCATGTGTGACAATTTTAAAAAATCTGAACCAAAAATGATGATTTTTGAACTGCACGATTTTCTTGTAGCGCATGTGTGTAATTTTTTCAGGCTTGTGCTACAAGAAAGTTTGCTTTAATGATTTTCCAAAATATAACTCATGATAATGATTTAACCTTAGTTAAATAACATTGATCAAGACTTTATGTTATTTTTTAAGACCTTTTAATTCATATAAACATTCTATAAGCCCTCTAACTATGAATTCTAATAAATCAAACCAAAATTTGAAAAAATAAGACTATTAAATCTCTTAAATATAAACATGAAAATTAAAGGAAAAGATTAAAATTAACCTAGAAACTAAATATTTAAAAAGAAATGAACCAACCAAGATTTAAATCACAAATAAATGCAATAAAAATGAGAAGCAAAAATAGGCTATAACACAACCTATGGATTTTCTTTAAATTGTCATGCAAAAACGGACAATTTCCCTGAACTAGAACTAGAATGCTTAATGAGACCTTTTAGAAATGAGATCTAGATTATGAGCTTTGAAATAATAGATCTATGTAAGTTTTACATTAATATGACAGATCTAAATGATAAAAATGCTTGTAACCAAAGTAACCGGGTAAGATTTGGATTTTTATAAGAAGGAAGAGAGAGAAAGAGTGCTGGAAGTCTTGAAGATCAACTGTGGAGCTTTCCGGTGGAATGTTGAGGGACTATGCCTTTGAGAAAGTTTTGGAGAAAGTGAGGAAACAAGATAGATCAGCACCCTCTCCAAGCTAGGAACCTACTACTGAATCCAAAGACTTGCCAAAATTCTTGTGAGATCCAGTTAATACCTAAATAGAGATTTCAGAATAGCATGCATATAAACTTATAAAACATGTTGAATCTAGATCTCTAAAGATGCATCAAAAGGAAAGAGATGGCCAATAAACTTATTAACAAACTCCTTTCCTATCAAGATCATAATAAACTTATTATCAATATTTTTTAATGAATCCACAAACAATCAGCAAATTATGAACATAGATATAGGTTACCTCAGTAAAACATGGCAATGCTCATCCACACATACAATAATATGACATTGTCTTGCCTCCAAAGCTTCTCTTTATTTCAAATGAACAATAACAACAGTACAATAGCAACAACACCTCAATCCCTGTTCTAACTAGCTTGGAAGAAGTAACCTGTGCTTTATTTATAGAAAAAATAGGAGATCTAGCCCAAGGGGGGCGCAATTCCGAAGGAGAGAGAGACTGCAGCTGCATGTGGAGTGAATCTGGGCCTGTTCTATGTCTAACTGAGCCTTACCTGAGTCTCACTGTCACACCCTGGTTTTGACCCCATTTGCATGATGTATATATTGTAATTAATCGTGGTGAGGAGCTAAAGGAAAAAGCCCCACCATCGATTTGGTTGTGTATGTTTCGGCAATGGGGATAGTTGACGATGGTATATCGTGCTATCCGGCACATTATAATTCGGCATCATGTAAACATGCACATCAAATAAAATAAACCACAACCAGCTACGGCAGTGCGACGTTGAAATGAAAAGGGCATGATTCCAAAGGATAAGGGTGTGGGGGGGATGTCAACCTTGGTCTTTGGGGGGGTAAGCCTTGTTTGATTTTCCATCTTTCCTTGTCTCATCCACCCTCTTGAATTTTTTTGGAGTTAGTTGAGGTAGTTAATGCTGAGTAGTGATGGCTGTGGTAGGACTGTCAGTCCTTGCCCACTCCACCAGCGGATTCTTCCTCTTCACGCCGCGTGGGGCAAAGGAAGCCTTCACTCCACTCCCTCCACTGCTAAGGCATTCTCGTCGTTGTCTGTTGTTCCTCACTGTTGTTTGGTCATCCACACGCTTAGGCCATTGTCTGTTCATTTTCCTCACGCAGAGCCGTGGAGCTATTCATATTCACGCAGGGATGGTCACGTCCTTTCTTCTCACGCGCAGGGATTCTGCGCTGGTTTTCCTCACGCAGCGAGCTGGGAGCTGGGCGTTTTTCATCCATGATTTGCTGTGAAGGGCCATTCTTGTTTTCGGCTATCTCACAGATTGGTATGGTCGTGTAATTTTCCCGTCATTTTAATGTTGAAATCGGAACCATTGTTCTTTCCATGAGTCATGGTTGCCGCCATTCTCCTCAAGATTGTTGTGTGGCGGTGGTCTCCCTCATGTTGTGATTGTGGTGGTATTCTTTACATTTGGGGTCTAGTGCAAGTTTCTCTCATGCACAGACTGGATGGGTTCGTTTTCTTGTGTTGTGAGCTGCACTCACTGAATACATTTCGGGGCTGTTGCTTTTCCCCATGTTCCCCTCTTTGTTGGGACTGTGTAAAGCTGCCATCGTTTTCATTGTGCATTGGCTGTTGATTTCCACGTCTATTGGCTGAGTTTTCGCCTATGTTAGGAATTTTGTTTCTTATCCATTATGGACTATGGATTGTTGCCCATGATTTCATTGTGAGTTTGGGCTGTTGATGTACCCTGGTTTGGGTTGCTGTTGAGTTGTTTTGGCCACGCTAGGGCCAAGAACAACTCTGATTTGTCTTGTGGCTTGAGCTGTGTTTGCCTCGTGGTTGGGATCGTTAACCAGTCGTCTTACCTTCTTCACAGGGCTATGAAGGGATTGTGTTGCTGCGGTATGCAGTGGTTGGTCTTCGGACTGTTGGGAGTGGAATGAGGAGGCTGGGTATGCTTGAGAAGGCTGGTGTTGTGGCCACCAGCTTAGCATTAACCTTTCCTAGCTTCTTGATGACCTGGTGAATCCTAACTGTGTTGGTTTGCTGCCTTGTGAACCTTGGCTATGTGTAAGCCTGCATTGACCCTTATTCCTTGAGGAATCATGCCCAGCTCGGGGGTGGCAGTGTTGCTAAGAGATTGATGAGCACGCTAGCCTATGGTTGGGTGGAACGTTGCAGCGACGTAGCTGGTTGCGGGAGAATTCTTCATCAAAAGATAAGTACTCATGATTGTTTCATCTCTACATTTATAATGATGTCAAATGAATTATGATGAATATGTTCAATGCTAGAATGTAACTGTTTGCTTCTGCTGAATGTTGAATGTTATGCATCTTTGTATGATGGAATGCATCTTAGTATGTATTATGTTAAGCTTGTTTTAATTTCAGCATTGATTCTATTAAACTTCATGGGGCTGTTTGCCGGGATTGATTGGTGTTGGTCGTGTCCTCTTGCCGGTGTGAGGGTTGGGGACGTGACAGCGTGGTATCAGAGCTCATGTTGCAGCATGGGCCTGCATGGACCACCAAGATGCAGTGACAGTGGCAGGATTTCCTTCTGCCCAGCAGAGATCAAAAATTTGATGACAGGAAAACTTCCAAAAATTTGCCTAAGTGTTGAACAGTCAGAACACTTAGTGGAAGAGACTTCCGATGTAGCGGAAGAGTTAGTGGAAAGGACTTCCGACGTAGCGGAAGAGTTAGACGAAAGCACGCCTGACGGGAACAGTTTGAAGGAAAAATCGTGAGAAATTTGTCTAAGTGTTCGATGTCCGTCGGAAGAAAATAACTGTTTGAGTGTCTACCGTTGCGGATGGAAAAACGACTACACGTCCAACAGGTAAGTTCTCCGATCGCCGACGCCATGAAGAAGTTTGAAAATTTTCTAAGTATAGAAATCGTTGGCTATCGGAAGAAGATAGTGGTTTGATGTTCCGCCGTTGCGGAATTCAAAAGCACTAGCCTGTCGATGAGAAAAGGCTGCAGATGTCGGTCAAAGAAATCAGTTCATCCATCGGAAGTAGATAGTGTTTGATGTTCCGCCGTTGTGGCCGCGGAAGGAAGTATTTTGCCGATGAAAAGAAGATCAAGCGGTGAAATTTAGCTGTTTGAGCAGCCGATACGTCAGCTCAGTTAGCCGAAAGGACTTCCGATGACGTCGACGGAAGAAAGAAGAAAGAAGAAATTTTGAAAATTCATCTAAGTATGGAAGTCGTCGGAAAGATTTAGCTGTTTGAGTAGCCGATGCGGCAATAAGAATCGGAAGAAAATAGAAGACGAGGTTGTCGATGCAACGGAAGAAAAGAAGAGAAGGTTTTGGCGGAAAATAGTTGAAGATGGAGCCGTAGTTTTGGCAAAGATCTTCTGAAGATCGTCGAAACGTCGGGAAAGGATAGTGGATCGAGCATCCGATGTGGCGACGGAAGGAAGGAGAAAATTTTGAAAATTTTGAAAATTTTTCTAAGTATAGAAAATGTCGGAAAACTTTAGAAGATCGGACCGCCGAAACGTTGGAAAAATTTAGTTGATTGGACAGCCGATGAGCGACGTCGGATGAGGTAAGTAGACTGAACATCCGCCGTTGCGGCTGCCTAGATGACTACGGATCCGACATGTCGGAAAAAAATAGAAGATCGGATCGTTGATGCGTAGTGCTTAGTGGATCCGACAGTCGACGAGCAGTGGAGGAAATTAGCTATTTCGACTGCCGAAACGTCGGACTGATAGTTGAAATGGGAGTCGATTCTGCAGAGGAAATTTGAGTTTTTCAAAGGGGAGTTTCCAACAGATTTCAACTGTTTTCCAGTGGGATTTTTCAGCTGTTTTTCAGTGGGTCTACAGGGTTGAAGTTGGCACCCAGTCCAAAATGCAGATTGTGTGTAAAATGCCGAGATTTGGTGAAAATCTTCATTCTTAGAAGTGGTGTAGTTTTCACACCCGAGGTCGGAATGAAGCATGTGGATAGGCGTTGGAAAGCTTATCCAGTAGGGAACAAGGGAAAGTCACCAAAATCTGAGCATGGAGCAGCAAAGTGCTAATGACGGCCACTGCTATCAAATGGAAAAATATGGAAAATTGCATGCCCAGAGGTAGCAAGGACTATGAAGGCTAACTAGCCGTTGTGTGGAAGAGGAGTTCCATGCAAGGATGTGGGACTTGAAAAGGGAAGTTTCCCTAAACCCTATCTTGCTGATTATAACTACATTCCTAAGTTTTATACTTGAAATGTATGAGGATATGTATTGCATGCATAGGATATTACATGTTGGTAAGAATATTCAAAATTATATAACGAGCCACTAATGATAACTATTGCATTGGTGTTGGCATTAGTGGAAAAACCAACGACAACATGGACCTGGATGAATATGTTGCTGATGCTGAAAAATGTGACTAGAAACCCTATGAAGAAAGGGATGAGGCAACAAGTCCATAAATAAAGGTTGGTGAGCAAAGTCTGCAATCCTCTGCGAGATACCAACCAAATTGGTCATGCCAAGGGTCTAAGTAGGATCCATGCAGGTAATGTTTTAATTATGACGAAATCCAAGGAGTGGTAAAGGTAAGAGACCTCATACCATGTGGATATTTGGATATAGAAAGGTGTCATGCCTATATATATTGATTGAGCATAGTATCCCAAGGAAAGTAAGTACTGACGATCTTGATTATAGTAATGCATCCTATATAAAGTAGTCATGGTTAGGCCATGCATGGCATGTTGAATGCATAGTATTCCTGAATCAATGCAAGGTAGCATTGAGTGGATATGCATTAAGATATTTTAAATCTTGTAGTTATGCATTGAATGGATGCATATGAAGGGTGTGAGTGACTGATTGCATAAGTATAGGTGCAAATGTTGTGATGCATTGCATGAATGCATTGAGATGAGTGCATGTGATATTATGAATAACTAATGGCTGAAATAATGAATTGATGACAATTCAGGAACCATTTCAAAGGTTGTTATGAATGCAGGATAGTCATGATCAATTGGCTACCAGAAATGCTCTATGGAAGAGCAAGGTGATACAAATGATACGCTTGTGAAGCAAGGAGTATCTAAACATTTCATTTAATTGCATGAATGATGTGACTATGCCTTTCAAATGTTAGTATGATAATGATTGCATGAAGTAAATGAGTTTTAGTAATATTGATGTGATTAACAGCTGGAAGTATTTGAATTTTATAAATTCTGAAAATGCTTCAGTGATGGTTGTAGCAATGAGAAGTTTATATGCATCCAGACTTACCAAGTGTTGGTTCATTGAAGCTCAGGTTTCAGGTAGATTATTTATAGCATGGCAGTGAGAGGTAAGACCGTGACCAATGCCAGAATCTACCATGTAAAAGAGCCAAACCTTATGAGAAGAGTCTTATGGCTGGAAGGCCAGTTGGTACTGTTAGTTTTTCAACATTAAGCTAGCATTATGTTAGGATCTTTACTCAGAGAATAACAAGTACAGCAATATAACATAAGCACATCACAAGAGACAAGAGACACAAAGAGTTTTTCTCAGGGAAACCATAAAGGAGAAAACCCCGCAAATTCATTAGAGATAGAATCAGCACCAAAACAGTAAAATCCCCAAAGCAGTAGTCTTCTTCTTCTGTCTAGTCCCAGTATTTCCTTCCTCAATAATGCGCCACACTTGAGTGAGTGAATGATGTGTGTTACAAGTGATAAATAGAGAGGCTCTCACTCTCTATTTATATTCTTCCGTTCACTTGAAGTGCACTCAATTATGTCGGCCTAACTTAACAATTACTTACTAGAGCCTAAATCTCTATGAGTGTATAATAACCCTAGTGCCCCAAAACTGTGGGGACTTTAACAATGACTTGACATGACTTGTTTACATTATTGATCCTCCTAATCGGAATATCGGGGCATGACAACATGACTCAAATACATAATAGAAACATCCCAGAATAAACATCGGGTTACAATACATAAGATACATAGATAAATACATTCCGAAGTTACATATACATCAACACTCCCTCTTAACTAGGAAGGTATTCTTTCGACACAATTTTCAGCACTGGTCTTCTTCTCTGTATCAACTGGATCATCTCGTCATCAGCATCTTGAGTCTTTGGAGTCTTCAAGTCATCTTCATCTTCAAGTCAACTTCACTGGATCTGGATCATCTCTCGATCTGGATCATCATGGAACATCATCACTGGATCTGGATCATCTCTCGATCTAGATCAACATCACTGGACTGGATCTGGATCATCACTCGATCTGAATCATCACTGGCTGTCATCACTGTATCTGGATCATCACTGATGCTATCTCATGATTCTTCTCGTCACAGGAAGTTCTATAGAGCCAGCCCTTTTTCATGCTGGTTGTAGGCCTACCCATCATGTAAGTCTTCGCCCAGCACTTACATCTGACCTACTCATAAGAAAGGCACATCCATCCAGACAGGAACACATCCTATCACAGTGATGGAAGATTTCAGCACTTACATTTGACCTACTCGTCAGAAGGGCACATCCATCCAGATAGGAACACATCCTATCACAGTGATGGAAGACTCCCATCCAGACAGGAACACATCCTATCACAGTGATGGAAGATTTCAGCACTTACATCTGACCTACTCGTCAGAAGGGCACATCCATCCAGACAGGAACACATCCTATCACAGTGATGAGATATTTCAGCACTTACATCTGAGCACGTGGGAACACATCCCTCATTCACTCCAGAAAGGCTCTGTACTTACATCCATCCATACAAGAACACATCCTATCACAGTGATGGAAGGGCTTGCACTCACATCTGATCCTACAAGAACACATCCCAGCAGTCATATCAGAATGGCCCCCAGTCCTCGACTGAGCTACCTGGTAACTGACCGTGCGCCTCCATTTTCCTAGAGAATGGCAGTTGCCCTTACATCCGACCTGCTTTTCGGAATGGCCAACACTCACATATGAAATGGAAGGAACTTAATCCTTTAGCCATGACAGAATGGTTCAGCCCTTACATCTGATCAAGTGGGAACACATCCCTCTATCACATCATAATGGCTACTCAGTCCTACACTGAGTGATCCTGGTAACTGACCAGGTGCCTCCATTCCTAGAATGGAAATTTCCCTTACATATGTCCTACTCGACAGAATGGCCAGCACTCATATCTGACATGGAAGGAACCAATCCTCTCACCATGACAAAATGGCTCAGCCCTTACATCTGACCATGGAAGGAACCAATCCTCTCACCATGACAAAATGGCTCAGCCCTTACATCTGACCATGGAAGGAACCAATCCTCTTACCATGTCAGAATGGCTATGGGTCTCATCACTTTCGAATTTAGGATTTTGAATTTTCTCCATTATTTAATTAATTTATCAATTAAATAATCAATATTTGATTTTTAGGGATTTTTGACCTAAGTGATGGACAAATCACTCAAAACTTAGAAAAAGTGGGTCTATGGGTTTACATGGTGCTATGATCTTGAAAATAAGCACCCCCATGATAGAAAGTGAAATAGCTTGGCCAAGGAATCAAACATCTTCAGTGTCTGTGGGGAGACACTTGTAATACAAGTTGATCCATGACTGAATCAACCATGATCTTCTTGACCAAGTTCTTCTTGTGAAAGGCTTCTAGCCTCATCTCCCTCTGAAACTGGAACCTCTCTACTCATGTAGGTATCCAATTCATTTTCTTCAGAGAGATCATATATTTCCATGCTTGGAAGTTGTCAACTTCACCAAGATTATCATCAAGCTGATGTGATAGATCACTTTGAAATGAGAACCTCAAATGAAAATAGCAAAGGATTAGATCTTACCGATTTGAGGTGTTCGTCCTGGTTCCGGCGCTGGCTGATCTAGGGTTTGTCACAGAAACCCTAATTTTAAAAACTTGGAATCTTTCAGATCTAAATGGATAGACAGATATATCTCTTCAAATGGAGTTGTCCAATGTACTCCTTTTCTAAAAACAGTGGAGGGAAGCTCCCGGAACAGGAAGCCCTAGATTTCCAATTTCTTCTACAGGAATGCATGTTACTGTTTCTGTGGTATCTCCACAATTACTGATCCTCTATGTCTGAAATTTTGTACTGAGGTAAACTTGCATGTCCCTGATCCAAAACCATAGGTTTTGATCAGAATTGGTTTCACCATTTTGGATTTATGATCCTTTTCCCAAGGTGACCTGTTGCAGGACTGTTCAAAATAGAAACGTTGTACGGAATGCCACGTGTCACTGGTTCATCTTCTGAGTCTGATATTCGGACCACCAAAAGTAAATTCCGTGTCCTTTTTGGAAAATCATCAGGAATTCCATTTGGACCTATGTAGCCCAAGATATTGCAATTCTCCCTAGGTGTCCTGTTTAGGGATGAATTCTAGAAGAGGATGGAACCCTAACTTGGACGGATCATATCTCGCAGAATATAGCGAATCTGAGGAGGAGTTTTGGACACAATGTTCATCAGGATGTTATCTTCGGCCCCTGCACTTTTGAGCTTCTGAGACGTCTCCAAACGCGTAATATAGCGACTGTACCAAAACTTATCAGTTTTAGTATTTAGGGTTTTTCCAGCTCGGGGTCAAACTAGGGTTTGACTTTCTCGGAGTTTCACCCAACCAAATTTATTGATCCAGGTCTCTAAGCTTCGGTTTTGATGAGGAGAACAATCCTATACTGGTCTCACCTAAAAGTTATTCTTCTGTATAAATCCCTAATTTCCACATCGAAGACTGAAAATGCTCGAAATTGAATTCCGCTTCGACAGAAAGATGCACCCTTCAATGGAGAGTCATCCTAGCATACTTTTGCTGATGGATTGTGGAGAGAGACCCAAAAAAGTAAGAAGCCCTAGCTTCTGCAGCTGCACAATGTCTTCTTCTCAGGTTAGCTCTGATACCATGTTAGTTTTTCAACATTAAGCTAGCATTATGTTAGGATCTTTACTGAGAGAATAACAAGTACAGCAATATAACATAAGCACATCACAAGAGACAAGAGCCACAAAGAGTTTTCTCGGGGAAACCATAAAGGAGAAAACCCCGCAACTTCCTCAGAGATATAATCAGCACCAAAACAGTAAAAGCCCCAAAGCAGTAGTCTTCTTCTTCTGTCTAGTCCCAGTATTTCCTTCCTCACTAATGCGCCACACTTGAGTGAGTGAATGATGTGTGTTACAAGTGATAAATAGAGAGGCTCTCACTCTCTATTTATATTCTTCCGTTCACTTGAAGTGCACTCAATTATGTCGGCCTAACTTAACAATTACTTACTAGAGCCTACATCTCTATGAGTGTATAATAACCCTAGTGCCTCGAAACTATGGGGACTTTAACAATGACTTGACATGACTTGTTTACATTATTGATCCTCCCGATCGGAACATCGGGGCATGACAACATGACTCAAATACATAATAGAAACATCTCGGAATAAACATCGGGTTACAATACATAAGATACATAGATGAATACATTCTGAAGTTACATATACATCAACAGGTACGCATAATGGGTTGTTAAATTTGAATTGTGAATTTCAAATTTAAGAAATTATTGATGACTACTAATCATTGTTGGCTTGTATAAGATTGTGACAGGAGGATCACCTCATTGCCAAGCAAACTAATTTCTATAGTAGACAGAATTGCAAATTCTTATTGAATTTAATTACTAATGTAATTGCTTGGTTATGTAACAATCAATTTGGATTGTATTATCAGATAATGATTGATTGTTTGGCTATTTGATGAATGTGCCATGGGTGCACGTTGCAGGAAGATCATGTGTGATGTCCTGCAAGAGCCAAACTTCATGGGAAGGTTTTCCCTTATCTTGGAAATGGGTTTCGGGTGAAACGCCATTGGACATTTTGGAAATGTCTCATCTGCACTACATGTTTGGTAGTAACATGAGTGAGATGGTATAAATTATGTTAGTAAGACATGTGTGGATATGAAATGTAAAAAGGAGTTGGGATGGAAAACCGAGGGACTGTTAACTCAGAGAAGGAGCCCCCCCATTCCTCCTTAACAAAGGCATACTGCGTCGACAAATGGATAAGTGTTATGTGACCCTTGCTAATAATATGCGTGTCAATTATTAAAATTCCATATGCAGAACATGTTTTGATTTAATATCCATTATGATCGATTGCTTGAGTATGAAGAGGGCCTACATGGCACACACCAGAAAAGAGTGCACACTTTTCCAAAGGCGATTCATGCAAGGGTTTTCAATATTGATTACACTCTAGGGAGTGGACACACTCCTGGTGTCCCAATACTTGATAGTGAATGATATGAAATATGGTTACAGTTTTAGAGCAATAATGCTGATGAGTTTGCTTATATTGCTTGTGTTGACAGGCTAAATAGATGCAGTGGGGTGTTGCACCCTAAAGGTAAAACGTAAAAGGTAAAAGGTAAATGGTAAATGTTTGTTGTGAGGGGTTGCGGAGTAAGGGTTATTGTTGATATAAGTGTATATGTTGGTATAAGTGTATGTTGGGCTGTTATATGCCTGAGAATCCATAGTAGATCCTAGACCTGGAAATGGTCATGGTAAAGTTCCAAGCCCAGTTGACATGAGGATGTACTGGCTGGACATTAATTATTAGATGTTGTGGAGCGGCCTGTGTGCTGACCTAACATCCAAGTCCATAGGCGATCCCAAGGCTTGCAAAGCGAAGCAGGATCCTGTGGACAAACGAGGAAACGTACAATACAGATAAGTATTGGATTATTTTGCTTATGAATATACATGTGTATATGATTTGGTTATGATGTTTTAAGCTCTTTTTTTAGAGACAAAACTGATGAGAATAAACTAAACATGTGAATCTATTCAATGTTTGGATATAGGTATCGCTGGAAGAGAGGACTATGAGAGCATGCTAAAGGTGCATGTGGAAATGTGACTGTCCTGGAAAGCTCGGAATGAGCGGCAATGAAGAAGGTGCTAGTGAGACCGTGAAGTTCCTAGCAGCCGAGACAAAACCATGTGGAGAAACTCCATGGTTTAGAGGTATGAAATGGACCAGAGACACTAAGTGTCATGACCAAGAGAGATTGGTCCAGCATTCACGGTGAAGTGAAAGAGGTTGAGAGCTGAAAAGCCATAGCTATGGTGTGGATTCCAGGATGGAACAAAACAAAGAGGGGAAAAACTCTTGCTGCTCTCTCTTGCCCTTTTTAATTATATATATATATATATATTTATGCATTGTGAAAACAAAATAATGTTGAATGCATGTATGACTGAAAATGGAATGTGTGTATTTGCTTAAAGTAATTTGTGAATGCTGGAATAGTTAATTCCCTGCCCAAGAATGGACATGAATGAGCTCGTGTGCCTGTTGGGAAGGCATGAATAATATGAAAGTCTCCTTGATGAGACTTCGACTGTCATGCCGATTGGATAATTAACTAACTGATTTTAATGTCTATATTATGCTTGGTCTGACAGAATTTCAATGGTGCATTTCATAGGTGAGAAAAGTGAAACCAGGTGGTGCACATTGATGATGGCAGCATATCAAAAGTTGCTGGACTTAGCTGGAAGTCTCCTTCAAATGATTGCCAAGACCCAAGAAAATCTTGGGGAGATGCTCAAGATACAGAAAAGGCAGAATGAAATGAACCACCAGATTTTGCAAGACTCTATTGGTTTGCAAAGGGAGGTGAAAAGCCTTCTGGGAGCAATCGGCAAAAGAAAGGAAGGTGGATTAGTGCTGGGACATTCGTCCAAGCGACCTGTTGGGAAACGGTCCAGGCATGAAGGCTCAAAGGAAATTGAGCAGGAAAAGATGAAGCAGCCAGTGAAATGATGGGAATGTGGAGGACACGCCGGGACTGCCCAACGAGGGAACATGATGAGGGCAATAGCCGCAAAGATCCTAGGCTTCGGGATAAGCTAGAAGCTGAGAACCAGCGGGACAAGTCCGTGGAAGCCAAGGGGCTTGGTCTTGCACGTTCATAGTGAATAATTGAACGTGGGACAAATCTGCAAAATTTTCAAATTTTGATGTACAATTGTATATGTATTGTATATGTATTCCTATGTATTGGAACACCGAGGATAGTGTTATTCCAAGGGGGAGGGGAATGTCACACCCTGGTTTTGACCCCGTTTGCATGATGTATATATTGTAATTAATCGTGGTGAGGAGCTAAAGGAAAAAGCCCCACCATCGATTTGGTTGTGTATGTTTCAGCAATGGGGATAGTTGCCGATGGTATATCGTGCTATCTGGCACATTATAATTCGGCATCATGTAAACACGCACATCAAATAAAATAAACCACAACCAGCTATGGTAGTGCGACGTTGAAATGAAAAGGGCATGATTCCAAAGGATAAGGGTGTGGGGGGGATGTCAACCTTGGTCTTTGGGGGGGGAAGCCTTGTTTGATTTTCCATCTTTCCTTGTCTCATCCACCCTCTTGAATGTTTGTGGAGTTAGTTGAGGTAGTTAATGCTGAGTAGTGGTGGCTGTGGCAGGACTGTCAGTCCTTGCCCACATGCCCACTCCACCAGCAGATTCTTCCTCTTCACATCGCGTGGGGAAAAGGAAGCCTTCACTCCACTCCCTCCACTGCTAAGGCATTCTTGTCGTTGTTTGTTCGTTCCTCACTGTTGTCTGGTCATCCGTGCGCTTAGGCTGTTGTCTGTTCATTTTCCTCACGCAGAGCCATGGAGCTGTTCATCTTCATGCAGGGATGGTCACGTCCTTTCTTCTCACGCGCAGGGATTCTGCGTTGGTTTTCCTCACGCAGCGAGCTGGGAGCTGTGCATTTTTCATCCACGATTTGCTGTGAAGGGCCATTCTTGTTTTCGAATGTCTCACAGACTGGTATGGTCATGTAATTTTCCCGTCATTTTAATGTTGAAATCAGAACCGTTGTTCTTTTCGTGAGTCATGGTTGTCGTCATTCTCCTCAAGATTGTTGTGTGGCGGTGGTCTCCCTCACGTTGTGATTGTGGTGGTCTTCTTTACATTTGGGGTCTGGTACAAGTTGCTCTCATGCACAGATTGGTTGGGGTCGTTTTCCCGTGTTGTGAGCTGCACTCACTGAATACATTTCAGGGCTATTGATTTTCCCCATGTTCCCCTCTTTGTTGGGACTGTGTAAAGCTGCCATCGTTTTCATTGTGCGTTGGCTGTTGATTTCCACGTCTGTTGGCTGAGTTTTCGCCTATGCTGGGAATTTTGTTTCTTATCCATCCATTATGGACTGTGGATTGTTTCCCATGATTTCATTGTGAGTTTGGGCTGTTGATGTACCCTGGTTTGGGTTGCTATTGAGTTGTTTTGGCCACGCTAGGGCCAAGAACAACTCTGAGCTGTCTTGTGGCTTGAGCTATGTTTGCCTCGTGGTTGGGATCGTCAACCGGTCATCTTACCTTCTTCACAGGGCTGTGAAGGGATTGTGTTGCTGCGGTATGCATTGGTTGGTCTTCGGACTGTTGGGAGTGGAATGAGGAGGCTGGGTATGTTTGATAAGGCTGGTGTTGTGGACACCAGCTTAGCATTAACCTTTCCTAGCTTCTTGATGACCTAATGAATCCCAACTGTGTTGGTTTTCTGCCTTATGAATCTTGGCTATGTGTAAGCCTGCATTGACCCTTATTCCTTGAGGAATCATGCCCAGCTCGGGGGTGGCAGTGTTGCTGAGATATTGATGAGCACACTGGCCTATGGTTGGGTGGAACATTGCAGCGACGTAGCTGGTTGCGGGAGAATTCTTCATCAAAAGATAAGTACTCATGACTGTTTCATCTCTGCATTTATAATGATGTCAAATGAGTTATGATGAATATGTTCAATGCTGGAATGTAACTGTTTGCTTCTGCTGAATGTTGAATGTTATGCATCTTTGTATGATGGAATGCATCTTAGTATGTATTATGTTAAGCTTGTTTTAATTTCAGCATTGATTATGTTAAACTTCATGGGGTTGTTTTCCCGGATTGATTGGTGTTGGTCGCGTCCTCTTGCCGGTGTGAGGGTCGGGGACGTGACACTCACTAAGTGCAACTTTCAATCAGAGAGATGATCTATCTGACACCTCAACCTGCTAACTCAAGCATCCACCAAAACTCAACCAGAGAGGCCCACACGTGTGGAGGAGAGAGGGAGGGCGCAATTTCCAAGATTGCATGCAATAATACACTCCCAGCTCAGCCCAGATCACCTCCTTCAGTTAAGGAATTATCATATCTAGTCAATCCCAAGCTGATGAGACTAATTTTAGTCAAATTGGAGCAAATCCCAATGATTTAGGATTTTGAATTTTCTCCATTATTTAATTAATTTATCAATTAAATAATCAATATTTGATTTTTAGGGATTTTTGACCTGAGTGATGGACAAATCACTCAAAACTTAGAAAAAGTGGGTCTATGGGTTTACATGGTGCTATGATCTTGAAAATAAGCACCCCCATGACAGAAATTGATTTCCGAGCCCACTTTTACTACAAAACCAATTTTTCCAATTCGACTATTAAAAAATAGCCTAAGTTTTGTGGAAAATTAAAATTAAAAAAAATTAAAAAATGTTGGCTGCTATGGGCAGACCCGGGTTAACTATAATCAACCAAGAACACCCCTAGATCACTGGCCCTTTCGGCGACAGACCGCAAAGCGGCCTGAAGTCTCACCCGAAGTGACTCTAATGGGTTGGCCAAGGACTCAAGTGTCTTGGACCAGGTTCTGTGGTGATCCCACTAGTGGCTCGTAGCTCTCCTAGCTACGAGGTCTCTTTCTGCGCATCGCACGATCTCCTGCTCGCGTCGCGCGGTCTCCTCGCCTTGCAGCTCTTCTAGCCGTGAGATATTCCTTTATACCGTCACGTGATCCTTTCCCGTGGCGCGCACTTTCCCAGACTCGCGATATCTCCGACCTTATCGCATCACCACGCACTGTGCAACACGCAGTTCCTGCCCAACGCTAAGTCCTTAACCTGCGGTAGCGCGCACCGCAGCTCCTCTGCCGGTGCGGTATCACCTCTCTGTGATATCCTACCTCTGTGGTTTAGCGCACTTAGCATTGCTCGTGTCGATGTGCAAGACTTAACATACAAGGCTATTCGATACTGCAATAGAGACTGTTTTACGCAAAGCATAAATGAACCATATACAGCATGCCAAAGACTTTAAATTATGTTTACCCTTCTATATTGCTGTTGTAGCTAGGGTTTTCACCCTAGCTTGTGCTGATGAGCACCTACTAAGGAATCTGGAATCCTTAGTAGCAGTTCAATGAAATAAAAATAAACTGAGAAGTAA
>LPNX010988320.1:0-14203 GCA_001517045.1 Pseudotsuga menziesii
AAGTGCAATAAACCAATTTTCTCATAGCGTGAAAACTTTCTTGTGTGTTGCATTCGGCTATCGCAGCTACGCTTGTTGCAACTAGTTGTCGCGCAGCTGGCTGCCACAGCTATGTGGTGTTGCAGTTGGCTTCTTGCATCTAGTTATTGTGCAGCTAGCCGCCGCCGCTGTGTGTCGCAGTCGTCGCTGTCGCAACTAGATGGGTTGTTACAACTATGATCGGATGAAACGAGCACGGGAAATAGGTAAATTTCTTTGTAGCTTATGTACTTCTTTCTGCATGATATGTTTTGTTTTATGAACTTCTCAAATTTTTTATGCTAGGTTGCATGAGGACATGCAACCAGATCAGTTGGGGAGGGAGAACTATATTCAATACATATTCACTAATAAGTTTTCACGCAAGATTTTGTACTAAAGTTTTTTTCAGGTTTTAGAGGTAGTCATATTTTGTTGCTGAAGTGACTTTTCAAAGAAACACAAAACTTTTAAGAAACATGCTTTGATAGATAGCCTGAAGGAGCTATTACTCATGACGTTTGCTGATAAAAATCATAACGTTGGTTGTTACATAGAAACCATCCAAAAACTTATTTGCGTCATGATTGTTTATCCATATTTCTCCTTCAGAGTACCTTCACCATCCATGTCTTGAAGACCACTTTCCATCACTTTATCTGTCATGACTTCAAACATGCCTATCTTTCTGAATTGCATACATCCCTTTATATTTTTCAGTTCATCTTTCCCTCTTTTTCCTTTTCGGTTTTCCTTCTGAATAAAACCAACTCCCTTTCCATGACTACATAGACTTGCCATATCGACTTCTTGACTGTGAGATATTTTCACTTATAGTCCTACCAATTTTTTTATACCAACTCGTGTTAACTGATATGGGATTCCTTAAGGCCCACCTCTCAACAAGTCTTGCCCCATCAACCTCAGCACCTCATCTGGCATATAGACTAGTGTTCATTTTGAGTACCTGGAGGCTTGCATGCCTTAATGGCAAGTTCTCTCCCAGACAATCATGGAAATTCATCAATGTCCCTTGATCATCAGATGTTGCAAGTGGCTCAACATCAACACATCTATTCTCACTTCGCAAGATGTACTTGGGTACCTTGGCACTCATTGACATCACTGGTGAGTTGCCTCGCATTGGTTAACGACATTCATCAATGTCCGGTAATCCATTGATTTCTCTTCATGCTCAACCTTGACTCATTTATTCGCATGACTAGAATTATATCATCGGGTTTTGTAGCAGGTGAAGACTATACATTCGTTCTCATGACTCCATTAGCAATTGTAGAAGCATGAATTCATATCAATGAGTGTACCATAGTTCCACTTTCTGTGTTCCACATTTTCCATTATTTATCAGCAGCAGTTCAGATTCCTCCACTTCACATTACACCAGTTCCAGCAGTTACAGCTGCAGCATCATTTACAGTTACATTTTTATCTTGCAGCTGTGACATATTTTCCATTATTTATGAGTAGTAGTTCATATTCCTCGACTCCACATTACAGCAGTTCCAGCTGCAACATCATTTACAGTTTAATTTTTATCCTGCAGGCATGACATATTTTCCATGATTTAGCAGTAGGAGTTTCGATTCCTTGACTGCCCGTGATCTAGCAGTTACAACCGCAGTAGCATTGACACATTCCACAATCCAACAGCATCAACTACATTCATGGTGCATCGTTCATCTAATTTTTGGGTAAGTGGGGGTATGTTGTTTTCTAAACTTTAATCATGCAATTCCTTACATGCTAGAAATGAATAAATTGGAAAATTCCCTCACCATGCTCCATTTCTTTCATAGTCCATGCTAGGTTGCATAAAGACATGCAACAACATTAGTTGGGGAGGGGGAACCATATTCAACACATACTCACTACTATCATTCCATTCTTTTCACCACCATCACCCATTTTTCATCTCATTTACCATTCACAAGCATTTCTTTTCAAACAAATCCTCTATTGCACTTTGCTTCATACACATTGATATACATATTGGCATGATTCATAAAGATAAAGAAAAGACTTTCTTATGCACGATGATGCTTTCTATGCACATTAATAGCTTATCTCGCATGATTCATAAATATAAAGAAAAGAATTTCTTATGCACGATTATGCTTTCTATGCACATTAATAGCTTATCATTTTCAGTGAGTGTATGGTTAAATTATTATGCAGCTAGAAAACAGATGACAAAATGAATGTTGTTAACACAAGAACCAACATTCTTTACATTCATGGTTGTCACACAAGGACCAACCATAAGGAAAATGTTAGTTGTTACTCATGCATTTCACATCATGAAATGAATGTTGTTAACACAAGAACCAACATTCTTTATATTCATGGTTGTCACACAAGAACCAACCATAAGGAAATGCCAGTTGTTACTCATGTATTTCACAGCCCAGAAATATTCATTGTTAAAAAGACATCATCAATCAAAGCCAAAGTTTAGATGCCAAAAGTTCTTGAGAAGAGCCATACACAGTTGCGTGAGGACATGCAACAAGTTCAGTTGGGGAGTATGTTGGGACGCAGAAATGTCCCATTTTCATCCACTTTATCTTCCGCTATTCCTCACATTTCATTGTCCCATTAACCTTTTATCATACGATTTCCATACATATATGTGGGTTTCACCTTATTAATTCCACTTTATTTATTTTTAGTATTATAAGTGAATTTATGATTAAATATGAAAATTAACATGTTTTTCACTAATATCTCATAGTATGGATGAGATTTGTAATGTGTAGGAATATGTGAAGGATTAATTCAAAGAAAATACTTCACCTATATCTTTTCCACCATTTCAAGGAGATAGTTATGCAAAGAATATTCCAAGGAGAAGATTATGGAGATTTGGTTGAGAGACATGTGGAGAATTTGTGAGAGATATGTGGAGGATTTGAAGGGATCATATCTTGTAATAATAGGAAAGTAGTTGAGTGAATAGTGGATATCTCATTATGAGATGGTTATTTCCTTCATGTATAAAAGGGAGTTCTCTCTCTTCATTTCAATAATCTTAAATCTTAAATCCTATATTATCTTAGATCTTAGATTATCTTAGAAAATAGTAGATTGTAGAAGTTAGTCTTGACTTTGTAATATGGAGAAGGGAAATCTTAGCTTTTGTTTATAATATTGGTTTTGATGCTTTCATGGTTTGTCATTGATTCTTGTGATTAAAATTAAGATTGCTTAATTGTTAATGTGATCTCACATGTGTTGTCTTGTTGCTCTTCATATGTTGTCTTTATTTTTTGCAATTTACTTTCAGCCGTGTGTTTCATCTTCCAGCATTAGATTAGCAATTTCTTTTTTCATCTTAAGGGTGTTTAGATTAGATTAGTATTAGTTTCATAGGGGGTTAGATTAGCTTAATCTCGCTCTAGTTCTACATATACTTTGCATGTGCTTCGCAAGCCTACGAACCTCGGATTGGCAAATTAAATGGCTCAAAAATTACTACAACGGAATTAGAATGACATTAATTCAGCCCAAAAAACTTCACCAAGCTTATCATCAAGTTTATGTGATAGATCACTTTGAAATGAGAACCTCAAATGCAAATAGCAAAAGATTAGATCTTACCAATTTTAGGTGTCCATCTTGGTTCTCGAGTTGGATGATCTAGGGTTTGTCATAGAAACCCTAATTTTCAAAACTTGGAATATTTCATATCTGATTGTATATAAATATATATCTCTTCAATTTTATTTGTCTAATGTACTCCTTTTCTTAAAATAGTGGAGGAAATCTCCCATAACAAGAAGCCCTAATTTTCCAATTTCTTCGGCAGAAATGCTTGTTACTGTTTCTCTGGTATCTCTAAAATTAAAGCTCCTATGTGTCTAAAAATTCGTAATAAGGTAGCCTCGCATGTCTTTGTTCCAACACCATAGGTTTTATTAGAACTGGATTCACCCATTGGGACTTGTGATCATTTTCCCAAGGTGACCCGTTAGAGGACTCTTCAGCATAGTGAAGCTGTGTGGACTGCCATGTGTTACTGGTTCATCTTCTGAGTCTGAAACATGGACCACAGAAAGCAAAGTTTGTTTCCTTTTTGGAACATCTTTATAAATTTAATTTTGACCTTTGTATCCCAAGATATACAAATTCTCCCCAGGTGTCCTATTTAGGGATGAATTCTGGAAGAGGTTGGAACCCTAACTTGGACGGATTATATCTCCCAGAATATAGCGAATATGAGGCTGAATTTTGGACACAGAATAAATAAATATTTTAGATTTGGGATTTGAAATTTCCAGCTCTTAAGACTTATCCAATATCGGGATATAGCGAATGTATCAAAACTTATCAGTTTTAGTATTTTACGGTTTTTCCACCTCGGGGTCAAACTAGGGTTTGACTTTTCCAGAGTTTCACCCAACCAAAAATATTGATCCAGGTCTCTAAAATTCAATTTTTATAATTATAGAAATCCTCTGCTTGGCTCACTCAAAATTCCTTTTCTGTAAGAAGCCCTAATTTCCCGCACCAAAAACTCAAAATGCTCGAAATCGAATTCTACTTCGATAGAAAGATGCACCCTTTAATGGAGAGCCAACATAACATAATTTTGCTGATGGATTGTGGAGAGAGAGACCCAAAAGGTAAGAAAATATAGATTCTATAGCTGCACAATGTCTTCTTCTCAGGCTAGATCTGATTCCATGTTAGATTTTTATCATTCAAGCTAGCATTACAGTCTTAGGATCTTTAACTGAGAGAGTAACATGCACAACAATAAACACAAGAGACAAGAGACACAAAGAATTTTTCTCGAGGAAACCATAAAGGATAAAACCCTGCAACTTCCTCAGAGATAGAATCAACACTAACAGTAAAACCTGAAAACATAAAGATGATCTCCCGATAGCAGTAGTCTCTCTCTTGTCCCAACAACTTCTCCTCTCACTCATGCGCCTCAATGAGTGAGTGTGTGTGTGTGATAAATGGAGATGCTCACTCTCTATTTATATTCTTTCATTCACTTGAAACCCAGTCCAACATGTCGGCCTCACTTAACAATTACTTACTAGAGCCGACATCTCTAGGAGTGTCTAATAACCCTAGTGCCCCACAACTTGTGGGGACTTTGCCTCCTTCGACCAACAAAGAGGATTATCCTTAACACAATGGTGGGGACTATTGCCCTGACTCACAATTACTCACCTAGGGTCAACTTCTCTACGATAGTCTAAGAACCCTAGGGCCGCACAACTATGGGGACTTGAACACTTGACAAATAGGAGGGTTACCCACAATGACTTGACATGACTTGTTTACATTATAGAAACTTCCCAGAATAAACATCGAGGTATGACATCACTCAAATACATTATAGACACATCCCAGAATAAACATCGGGGTATGACATGACTCAAATACATTACATACACATCCTGAAATAAACATCGAGGTACAATACATAAGATATACGGATGAATACATTCTGAAGTTACAATTACATTAATAAGAAGGTTATACAACATGTGACTAGATTTTTCCATAAGGTTTCACAACTACTCTAGACACTAACGAATGCAGTAATTGAATCAAAGATACCACAAGAAGGAGCATTGCAAAGAGCAGTCGAAGTAGACATCGACATAAAGGTGTGACACGTGCATATTTTACCACATGCGATAATGACAGGAAACGAAGATGCAAATGCCACATTATGAGGGAATGACCTAATTGGTCTTGATTTGAAGGTTCTCCCAATGTCTATGCTGGCACGCATTCATAACACAACAAGTGAGGAAATCAGGGATTGAGAAGAAACATCTCATGATCAAGTAGTCTGTTATAAACACAAAGTACAAAGCACTAAAAAGGAGCTTCAACGACTCAAAGAGTAACAAGAGGTCATAATAAATGAAAGAACAAAGGATTTCATAGAAATACAAATACTGAAGCATGCGGTCTCCTTAGCTTGCGAAGAGGCATCCGAATTTAGTCAAGAGATGCTTGTGGAAGCAAAGGAATTGTAGTTAGGCAAAGTTGTTGCAGACCTTTGAAAGGAAAACAAGGAGTTACAGGACACAACATTACCCTGAACACCTCCCAAACAAGATGCAGAAAGAAAAGAAGTGATTGAGGATGCAACGACAAAGATCATGGAACTAGAGAGGAGTATTGGGTAATCACATCAGACATAACAAAATTTTGGGGGAATTTAGTACAATATGACCAGTTGCATCAACTGAACATGCAACTTAGTGAAGTAGAATCACAACTCGAAGCATTGAGGGGATCACTGAAGATGATGCCTCCATTATATCAAGTAACACAAGCACTAGAACTGAAAGAACTACATCATCGGGTTAACAAGGAGCGCACAAGGAAGCAATGTATAACAATGCACTTGGATGAATTCACACTTTGCAAGAAGAATTCACATAATAAAATCAGTGCTTTCTCCACTATCCTTTATAAATTATCAATAATGCTCACCCTAATTAGGGTTATGATGCACATATCCCATGAAATTTAAAGGTTCCTTTGGCAAGGAGGAAAACAAATGAAAATAAATTCCATTTAGTTAACTCGAACATTATTAGGGATCCAAAGGATATCAATGGGATGGGATTTAAAGAACCCTCCTTTATGAATGTAGTGATGGGAACCCAATGTTCTTTGGTTGTTAATTACATATGAATTGGAATGGTGGAAAAAGTCTCTCGTTAAAAAATATCATGTTTAGAATTGAAAAATATGTATTAACAACCTTCCATACCCTAATAAAGTCTCATGTATTTGGGATCTAATCAAATTGATAGTTTGCATCTAATCCAATCCCAAGTCCATTGCGGTTTTTGAAAATGGGAAGGATAAACAATGTAATGAAAAATATTTCTATTAAGTGATCATATATCTTCCACCCTCTGATAAATTGGATGAGAAATCGAGGGATCAATTCAACGTATGAAATTTTAGTTTGGTCTTTATATGATATTCAATGAGTAGTATGCTCTCTCACACCTCCTTGAAATATGTCTCTTTTGGTTCATGTTATGTTTTCCCACACATAGGGATGTACACCCCATCTAATGTATTTGAACTTGATTCTAGAATATGGGGAAAATTTGGAAACATTGTGAATAAAGGATATCAAGCTCATCTCTTATCCATTATGCACTCTCCTATATTAAGCATCTAGAAGCAAATATGAACAAGGGATGGAATCCATAATTGAATAACATTTTCTAGACAATGGTAGACAAAAAAATTATTACAAAAAAGGATCTCCATTAGTGAGGGATAAACAAAACATCCTAGCATGTTTTGTGTAGATTAAGCATCAAAACCTATCGAAATATATTTTTCAAAAGAAACTTTGCCAAGAAAGTCTGGCAACATAGAAATTTGTATTTCAAGAAATTATTTCCAAATTGAACTCCCCCAACAACTAGATAAGAGGAATTAAAAATAGAGGGTCATTTACTAATAATCCAATCCTTAATAGATCTTGGAATACCTACCTAATTATACATGTTAGAAAGTATGTCTAATAAGTAGCAAAGCTATTTTTCAACAAGAATTGGAACCTTTAAGTTACACAATAGCCAAATCTCAAAGACTAAAGGAAATGTGATTAGAACCAAAGAATAAAAAGGTCATCAATATTACTTGTAATATGTTGAGGATAGGGATTGGTTAGGAAATATCATCTTAGACTTACTAATCGAGAATCAGGTTGTCCAAACAAGAATGATGGAAAATAAGGAAGACATAGGATGTGTTTAAATAACGGTCATCACAAAAAAATTAGCAAAAATTATTCTTTGAGTGAGAAACTAAATGAAATATAGGGGTGGAAATTCTAGGAGATCAATTTTTATGCTCGAGAAACTCAAGAACAAAGTTTCAAATGAGAATTACGTATCAGATAAACAAGAAAAATATTATGACCTTTTACAAGGAAATATGGTTGCAATATATTCAAATATTAGAAATTTGAGTGTCCTCAAATATTCCTCAATCATCATCCAATTCAGGAAAATGCATCCTCCAAATTATTGATAAGCTCAACAAAATCAAGAAAGAAATTCATAGGTTCAAGGGAAATTCAATTCCTACATTCATGTCCCCTCCCATCAGTCGAACCCACAAATGAAACATGACTAATGTATGGGGTGTTATAATTAATCCACGTGACCACACTATGAATTTATTAACATCTAATGTATGTGCAAATTCATATTAAACATACACAACATAATAAAACTCTATCAATGTACACACACACACATCATGCTTATACTAGCATGTACTTATCACAAACATACCAATAAAACCACACATATAAATAAATTCATGTTCATGTTATTCATAGGCATCTAATTGAACAATTCATACAATGTCAACCCATTCAATATAACACAATTAACAATCATTCATAACACATAAATTAGGCATAGTTAGAGAAAATAATAAACACTTATCTTTTTTATGAAATTTCCCGAGAAACTGGCTATGGGAAAGCAATGTTCCACCCAACCGTAGGTCTCTATTCAACCTATATTGTTTCAGATGATAAACATTCAAGCTAAGTCAACACACAGTTGGGCNTTTTAGATGATAAACATTCAAGCTAAGTCAACACACAGTTGGGCTTGTCAATAAATTAGGGAGGCAGGGAAGGATATAGATAATTGAGTGAGATTAACCTCATAGCTACATGCATCTCTATTTGTCTTTAGACAATCTTGGAATCCACAACAAGAATGCCCCCTTCTCTTCTACAGAGTCCCTCAAGCACCTGTACCTCCAGTTCTCTTCAGGGTGGGCATAGAAAAGTACAAAATAATAAATGTATAGAGTTTCTTTCATTTAATAAGTTTATTAATCAATTCCTACATGTGGTCCAACTCATGCTTGGATCCACCCTTGGATTTTTTTTCGAGTTCTCTCCATGTGATTGCCAATCACGAAATTCCACTTTCGGGATTCCAAATCTGGGTCTTCGTATGTATTTTTGGTCTTTTTTGAATCTAAATTTCACCCCAAGTTTTATATCTATGGATTCCCCACTCGATTTCACTCCTCACGTGAATTTTTGGGTGTTTTTCACAAATCAAAATGTGGATTCTTTCCAAGTTGTGATTTCTGTAATTTTCACTATTGAGAATACATAGCAAGATTGAAATTGATGTCTGGTTGTTCAATAATGGATTGGGGATGATATAAAATGAATTCCCATGAGGAAAAATGACTTATCGGTCAAGTAAACCATGCCCATACTCAACCAAACGAATTTCTAAGTTTTGACCATGTTCCATTAATTTCATGAGTTAATTTCTAAGCTACTATCTTACAAAATTAGTAAATGTCAGCATAGGTAGTCAATATGGTTTCTCAAGATTAAATTTGGAAATATAGGGCTCAATCCCACAACCCCTCACCTCTCCCTAGTGGATACACACAACCCGCTCATTATAGTTCCTTCTGTATACAACTTTTAATATTCTATTTGAATTAAAAATATTTACATGCTTTTACAATTTTCCATAGCTTACTAGAACATAGATAAAGAAATATAAAATACTTTCCTTTTAAAAGTAGAGTATTCACTATTGTGGCCTTGTCCTTGAGCTCCATGCTAGGAATCGAACATTGCATATACCCAATANTCCTTGATCTCCATGCTAGGAATCGAACATTGCATATACCCAATATTTACATCTAAATCCAATGCATTATAATATTCAAAATGGGGGTGTTACACCTACATATCTCAAGGAATTTAAACA
Organism: Pseudotsuga menziesii; assembly: GCA_001517045.1. Taxonomy (NCBI): domain Eukaryota; kingdom Viridiplantae; phylum Streptophyta; class Pinopsida; order Pinales; family Pinaceae; genus Pseudotsuga; species Pseudotsuga menziesii. Next base: position 9,807 of record LPNX010988320.1, read on the forward strand.
AGGAAATTGTTTCATATGAAAATCTTTCCTTTGGATTGGAAAAAGGTTTTCTAAAAAAAATCGGTAGGATCTTCTTACATCCCCTAGGTTTATACCCTCCAATGTTAAATGCATGAAAAATGAAATCAAGAAGACAACATATCTAGAGTATCGGTATCTATGTGAGGAAGAATAAGGAATTTAGTCGAGATTTGCCTCCACATATGTTAGAGTTCCTAGAAAGCAAAAAAATTGAAACATGGAGTTCCCTTTAACAAATGCAAGTGGGATTTTGGGTCATGAAACCATTAAAGGATCAAGAATAGTTGGGCTCAAGGTCAATTTATTTGCTATATATAACACTTTTAGGTAAGCCTCCATAAGTTTCTCTAGTGAATCGTTGTTTTTGTGGTTGAAATTTGTCTTTGGGTTCAGTTTTGGGATAATTGGTACCCATGCGGACTTGTTTCCTTCCTCTCTTTGCTTATTTTTACCTTACTCTCTATCTATAACTATTGAAGAATCAAAGTACATTGGTTCTCTCTACAAATCTTTGAATGATATTTGAGTTCTTTGACTTCATCAATCTATCAATGTTAGTGGTTTTGAATTCATACTTGGATGTTATTCATATTTATCTTTGGCTCATATTATCCATATTCACTTTCTTTGCCTAGGGTTTTGTCAGTATTAGTAAGGAGTGAAGGCTTCATGGTCATACCTTATGGGCTCCCTATATTTTATTAGTGTGCTCTTTGATTGGAATTACCTAGGAGCTTGAGTCTATTGGTTCTCTATTTGACAAGTATTTAGCTTCATGACTCAGTCTCATTTAGTGTTTTCAATTTCAAGCTTAGATTTTATGCATGTTCTGTGATCCATATTATCCTTTTTTATTATGTTATTTTAGGATTTTGGAATTGTCATTTGGGAAAAAATATTCCCCTATAAACCTTTTCACACATCCCCTGTTTCCTCTTCAATTATAAAATAATTGGCTTGTCCTATGACATTCCAAACCCACCCTATAAAAGGGCTCTAAAATTTTCATGGTTGAACAATTTTACATGNATGAAATTCCAAACCCACCCTATAAAAGGGCTCTAAAATTTTCATGGTTGAACAATTTTACATGTGGTTCCTTTTGATATTTGGGCTACAATTTAATGTTTTGCTAAAATTATGGACAATTATAGTCATTACTCCTATAAAAGAAACATTCATGAAGAATATCAAGGGTTATTCGATGCCATGAGGACTTGACATATGGGAACACGACTTACATATTATCTGTCACTTCTAAATTTCATGAATTGGAGCACCATAGGGTTTCATAGNTATCTGTCACTTCCAAATTTCATGAATTGGAGCACCATAGGGTTTCATAGAATTAAATTATGATGGATAACTTGGTTCGAACTAAGAGACAAATGCATGCTTTAGAGGAATAATGTGTTATGTTAAAATCCATGGTCATAAATATTATTTCAAGGGTTCTCTCTCCTCAACCTCCAATTTAATATCTCTAAACATGGACAAGCAATGATCTCATCCTCCGAGCCAAGCCTAGGATGAGTCTATGAGCAAGATTGTTTTATATAAGTTTTGTAGATTCCAATGAATTGTAATTTTTCTTTATGTTTAGGAGTCTTTATGACCTTTAAATATTTAATTATTAAAAATATATCATTATTAAATTTTTAATATTAAAAGAATAAATTTAATAATTATATATTTTTTGAATGACTCTTTTTAATCATAGTTGTGGACTTTTATTGAGGCTTATTTTAATGCAAAATTTATTCTTTTAATATTAAAAATTTAATAATTATATATTTTTTTATCATTTTTTCCAAAGGTCCAATAATCTAGCATTGATTTCAATAAGGGTAATTATCATTTTAATAGCCATTACATAGGTTCTCTCTTATTTTTTAAATATTAAACAAAAATCCTAAATAATGCAACTTAGTGTCCAATATATTTTTTGTGGTGATGATTACATTTCAATCCACCCTATTAACACTTCCTATAATTTTAAGGGAAATTACAACTTCATAAGAATATTCATAAGACTTATATTTTAAAAACAAACAAAATATAACATACATATATACTCATGAAATTAATTAGTTCAATAACATAAACTACACTAACATAAAAAAAAAAATTGAAATTTTCATCACTTAATTTTACAATATGATTTCAAAAGTTATCATATCTAATAAACTCAATTATTTGAAAGACATCTTTCTTTATATTTATTTTCAAACATAAAAACTGCATTTCTATTTATTCATCACTTCATTATGCATACTATCACATATAAATTTCAAAAAACAACATACCAAAAATAATTTATTTCATGTTTATTTTCAATTGTAAAAAGTGTGAAATTATTTATTCATCAATTCAATATACATGCATATGTTAAAAACAATTTAGAAAATGAGTTAATATCCATGACTTCAAATGCCATTAACAACTATACCAAAAGATATTGATATTTCATTGAAATAAATAACAAATTTACATTAAAAAAAAAAAATTATCTCCACCTTTTTTTGCATGAAGTGAATGCAATACCAACACACAAACATAGACGTAAATTAAATATAAAAAATACTTAAAATTCAAGATGTCTTTCTCGTTTTGTTTTGTCCAACTAAAATAGTGAAAGCAAACTACAAACCTTTCACCATTAAATTCAATATCAACAATTTCAAAAATCAAAAGGCCATGCAACTAACATGATACCTTTTCAAATACCATAAAGCCACCTAACTTGAAAATGAGGTTATCATCCCATTAAAAGAAAACTACAAACATTCCACTATTAAACCAAGAACAACCAACATCTTTTCACTATTAAACCTAGCACAACCATTTCAAAGATCAACTAACTTCTAATGAGGTTGTCATCTCCTTGAACATAGTATGGATTTGGGGGATCATGCTTATGTTTATCTTTATATCTTATAATAATGATGTAAGACCATTGGGACTTTTTTCTATATATTTTTCACGGAGCAACCTTGAGCTGTGGATTTATAATAACTCTTGCAAGTCAAACAAAAATATTCTAATGAGTAACAATCATAAAACATTCCATGCAAAAATACAATAATAAAAATAACTTAAATTGTAAAAAATAATATTAATAAATTCAGTTGTAATTCAAAATATTTTATTATTGTTATGTCTAATTACATTTAAAAAATAATAATTTTTAAATTTGATCTAAAATTAATATAAAATAAAATAATTCTTGTAAAAAATATTAAAAATATAAATTTTGGTAAAAATAATTATACTTTTTATTAATTAAAATACAAAAATATTACACTTATGACTTATAATTTATCATATATACATACTTTTTTTGGGGATTTGAGTTTATATTTTTTCATTCATATTTGGTCCATCCATACCCATCATCAAATTGACCATTTATTTTTATAACTAATACCTCATATATCTTATATATAATCTTATAATTTCAAAACCATACAATAAGATAATATATTAGCTATTCATACATATCCTATAATCTCAATTAAACCACACCTACATTTTATATCCAACTTATGTATGATCGTGTAATCTAAAAACATGTATACATATATCATAAAACTAAAAAAAAAAAGTGCTGTAAATACTACCTTGGCATTGGCATTGAGTAGTAGGCCATGGAAGTTCGCTTTGAGGTTTTCCTTTGCAATGATGAGGATGCTTATGCAGAACAATTCGATTTAACAATAATTAGCTAAGTAGCCTCTTTATTTATTTATTTACATATATATGTTTTTGTTGAATAATTTAATTTAATAATAATTAATTAAATAACCTTTCTATGTATATATTTATTGATTATTATTTTCAAAATTTTATCTAGTTTATACAATCTTAATCATTTGTATTTGTAATTTTAATTTTTTTTCTAAAATTCTAAACCAAATATTCAAAAATAATATAAATATAACTATAATAATATCAAATATAAATATATCTCTATCTATAGAAACTTTCATGCACTTCTTTATACACTTCTCTTTTATCAAGATCTTCTTCAAGCAAACCACCAACTCCAAATGTTGAGGTTTACGTTGATTATGAATATCTCCATCATATTTAATCTTTGTTATCTTCCCATTAGGAAAGCATATAATCTTCCTCCTCGTTTTGCAATTTGCCTTTCTAATGACTAATATACTCTCCATGTTCATACTGTAACCAAACCAAAACCAGACATGTCATTATATAAATTAATAATCAATATAAAGATATTATTACAGTTTACTATGGATGATTTATGCGGTATCTAAATTTTATATAGAAATTATTACAGTTTATTATGAGTGGTTGGTGCAATAAATAAACTTTATATAGAGATTATTACAGTTTATTATGGGTGGTTC
>LPNX010988344.1:15001-100102 GCA_001517045.1 Pseudotsuga menziesii
TAATGGAAACTGTTATCTTTTTCATCTTGTAATGTGCAATGTTCAAGCATTTCTTATATTGGAATAGTGGGTTGCACAAGAACTTTTAATCTAATCATTGTGAAATTTTTTAACTTGGTCCAAATATTTTATGATTGTTAGGTCAATGGCTTCTCTAAGTTTTAAGGAAATGTCACAACACTCATCACACTTTGCAAAGTATGTGTTCTCTGTAATTCCTTTATTTGTAAAATGAATTCTCCATATATTGCTTAAATTGGATAGTGACATTGTAAAGATCACAACACTCATCACACTTTGCAAAGTATGTGCTCTCTGTAATTCTGTGATTTGTGAAATGCATTCTCTGTATATTACTTAAATTGGAATGTGACATTGGATGAGGCTTAACATTGGTAAGGTCACCATTACACTTTTGAACATTTTTTTTCTATGTATAATATGCCAATAAAATTTTGATAGGAATCACTGTTCCATCATTGATACATTGAACTTGTGATTTGAACTTGTGAACTCTTTTACTACATGCGACTGCAAATCAAGTGAATCACTAATAAATCACATATGTGCAAGCTTCTTAAATATATAAGTTATGATAAATATAAGACTTTTTTTTAATTAAAAATTTATATTTTTTTACACAATATCAAGGAAATAAGAATTTTTTCTTTATTGCCAATATTTGATATCTCAAATACTTATAATATAGAACTTGCTCATTTTTAAGGATAATTAAATTTTTAATTTTTTATTGTTTTGTTAGGTAGGAACATTACACTATCTCTCCCAGATTAGTTTTTTTTTAATTGACATTTATTTTTTATTATATTTTCTCCCATACTGGGCTGTAAAGCGCGTATTGACACAATTACAAATTATTTTTCAATCAATGAGAAATTACTTGAATTATGTGATTTAAAAACACTAAACTAAAAGACTTAATGGTTGTGGTATTATAAAACACAACATATATTATTTTTAAATTAATAATAATCAAACACAATGAAAATTGATAGTGATAACAAAAAAAATGTGAAAGAAAATTTAAAATGTATGCTATATCTTAATTAATGTTGCATTATTATAAACCAAAAATATAATACAAGAATGAACTAAGTGTAGACATATAAACTTATAATTAAACACAACATCACTAGACCATTAAGAAGTGTAAAACTCAAACTAATAGGTGCTCACTTCTTATACAAACTAACATATCCCTCATGATAGCTTTGAACTCATTCAAAAGAATGAAAATTGGCAAGGATTGAAGTGATGTAACTTATCATTATGACTCAAGTAATACAAAGCAGTATGATGTTATAAAAAAATAGATGTAACTCGGGTAACCATTTGATATTTAATGTTAACTTGATATTGATATTGAAATTGATTTGTCTTAGTTAAGTTTGATACTACCAAGTGTATCAATCCTTTGAATAAATACGTATTGTTGATGTATGTATTAAAGTTGTTATTGAAATGGTGTGTTGAATCACTTGTAGATTATGAATCGATTTAACATGTATAATAAGTTTTAAAACTAAATCTATGACATATTGGAGGTCAATTAATAGTCATGCAAGTACATACATTTTCAACAAGAAGCCAGTACTAGTTATACACCATACACCAAGATAGTGTAGTGAAACTTATTGAGCATACACCCTTTCCTAGTACATTCTAAGTTCTTAAAAGTTAACATAAACCAAGATGCAATTTAGATTAGTAATATAGAAATATGTTAATCCATGACTTCCTCAATTGTTGCAGAACTTCTTTTTACCAAGAACAGATACCTCACATTATATATACTTTAATATTGATCAAGTAAATTGTACTTTATAATTTAAAATTGCCAATTGTGACTGTAACATTGTAAATTGCGATTGTAAACTTTTTTGTAAATGAAATCAAATTTTATATATTCAAATTGTAAATTGTAGAGTTGTAATTTAAAATTTTGTAACAATTTAATTGTTAAGTTATGTTAAAATTTGTAAGTGTTGTTCTATTGACAATTTTGCACGCTTGTAATTTTTTTAACTATAAATTTTAAACTATAATTGCAAATAATTATTTAAACATTTAACAATCCATCATGTTCAAAAAAAAGTCCATAGATAACAACATATATATATCGATAATCATATAGTACAAAATAATAAAGTCCACAAATAACAATGTCTAAGGGAAACCCCGAGGCCAATCATCCAAAGATAGATCATCACCACCACTACGGTCGACTGCAGTATGCCCCTGGCCTTCCTCATCCGCTTGACAAAAAAGAAAGTCCAGGTCTGACAACTACAGAAGTTAAAAGCGTGAACTCTGCAAGTCAGTTACATCCCACATATTTAAATTACATGTACAAGGAGACAAAATTAAATTAATATATGAAACATAAATCTATGAACTCACCTCGGTGGAGTTGAGTGTCAGATCTGGGATGTTGTCACCCACCTGCCTAGATGGGCCTTCACCAACAACCGGCTGGTCAGTGGCAACCCACTCATGTGTAAACATCAGGGCAGCTCCAACACCCTCTTCTACAGCTATATGTATCTGTGTCTGTTTCCATGACATGAAAATTTAGTTATATTAATTAATTACAATTTGAACTTGAGAATTATAATTTGACCATGTAAATAGTAATGTGATGATAAATGTGCAAACAATTGGAACATAAATAACTTACCTCGTCAACTGGTGTGTCGTGAGTAGGAGACGGGCGAGATTGTGTACAATCCTGTGTGGGACCCTTGGCTATATCCTGTACAATCTGAACAAGATAAATGATGAAAGTTAGAACAAACCATTTAGTATTACATGTACAACAATTGACTGATTATGAAATTCAAATTAAGGATGAATGTTAACACATACCTCATTGACGTTCCCTATCGAAACGTGGACAGGACCTCCAACAGATGCGTCGCTGGCAAAAAGGACCTCCATGAAAGTGGGCTTCTGCATGGAGATATAACACAAAGCAACGTATTAGTTCAAAATATGATTCATTTGAGGATACATTACAATCAAGACAATCAAATGATGACATACAATTTGATATTAAAAAATTCAAATGAATACGTAATTGTATAAAGATATACATGTCCTGTTGGTCGAGGCCTGCATCTCTGCTACAGTCAAAAATATGCATCATGGGCTGTGATTGCATACTCTGCCATTGTCTGGGGATCGAGAAGGTAGATAACATCATCGTCCAGCCACCGTAGCTCAGGATCTATAGGTGCGGTGGGTGGTCTAGCTCTCTTTGCCTGGAAAGGCATCAGGGTACCATGAATTGCCATGCGTGTGACATGTGCCAGTGAATTCCGCTCCTCAGTCACCAACTGGGACTGATCGTCGACGTCTTCTATCCTAAGCAAGGTCCTGCTAGGGATGCCTACCAAACGCGCTGGCTCCTGCTGAGCTACAGGGTCTCTCCTAGCCCCGGGACGTGTTGCACTACGACCCCACCAGCACCATAGAAGTTTGAGGGTGTGCTAGTGTAATCTGGGTGCATATCCAGGACAAAATCTGCATATATATGTTTTTCAAAGTACAGTGGGACATGGTGATGGTGGGGAAACATGCCCTACGCTCCAATGAATCTGGCAGCCTCTAGCTTAAACACCCTGAGTCTAAGCGTTTGACCAGCAGCGTGGTCAGGAGGGATATCAAAGAGTGTTCCCTTCACATCATGGCCTCTAGTGGCATTTCTCACTGTAGGCCATTTATCAGGCCCCATCACCTTAGCCCTTCTAGTCTGGCATGCCACTGCCCAAAGGGAACCCAATGGCCCGATGGCTTTGTAGATCTTCAGTAGATCGTTTACTGCTTCGTACATGATCCACATCGAAGCAGATGTGGGAGAGCTGGGTGCAACGAAATGGATGCTAGACTGCAAGCGCTCACGCTGCGCCTCAATGTCTTGCAATGTGATGCGGGCGACCTCATCATCCCAGGTTGCTGCCCGGGGAGGGTCAATGCCCTGGTCAGCATCTACGTCACCTGAAAATTGGATGAAAACATAAATGTCAGTCAAAATACATATATTAAATGTAGCTGAATTTGAAATCAATAAAAATTAAAGGTACTGACAACTGGAAAAAAAAAGTGCATTTAATATACCTTCGGGGGGAGCCTCCCCACCGATAGCAGCAGTAGTGTCATCATCGATATCGCCCAATGAAAGGCTTCCAGAGTGGCTGCCACTGGGCTCCCTAGCAGGGGCGTGTGGCATCGCACGATGCCTAGGCGGAGCACCTATAGTGAAAATATAAATGTATACAAGTTAATGATTAAATATACACATGTGAAAGAATTTAATTTTATGTAACTGACAACAAATAGTACATCATGCACATTGGTATACTTAGCAGTCCTCTGATGACTCCCGCTGTGAGGGTTCATCGTAGATCCACCAGAGCTATGCCTGCGACAGAGCGAAGAGCCCCATTGTGTAGACGCATCTACATGAAATAAGACATATATAAATCAGACATATATGGTGATAAAATATTATTATTTTAAAAATTTTCAATCTAAATATACGCATTTAAAAATGAATAATTCATTAATTACAAAATTCATCATTGCAAAATAACTGTAATCACTTGGAAACATTATATAAGATAATTTTTTCACATGCATACCTACTTGGAAAATACATCAAAATGTTGTACAACTAACCTACTTAGAAAATACAGGCATTTATGAGATATGGATGAATCACTTATAGGGATTAGGTGTCAAATAGTTTTTAATGAAGGGGTTAGGGTCGTTAGGTCTTTCTTTAGGTGTTAATGGTTTTAAAGCCATATACTTAGGGATTACCTGGTAGGTGCTTTAATAGGTTTAAGGGATTTAAGGGTAAGGGGTTAGTTGATTCTAGGGGATTATGGATGAGGGGTATTATAGCTGAACGGATTGTTCATGCATAATTGACATGTTTGAATAGGGTATTAATTAGAGTTTTTTGTCATGATTGAATTGGTTATCATGGTTGACTTGTTTAACTTTGGTTGGTCATGGTTGTTTATGGTTAATAACAGTTGATAGTGTTTGCCTATAATTGACCATTTTAACTATACTTGATAAATAGATTACCATGGTTGACTAGAGTTGACTTTGGTATACTATGTTTAAACATGACTATGTTGCATTGTGACATTCATCTTAGTTGCCTTTGGTTGATTATGGTTGAATTTGGTTGACCATGATTATTAATGGTTGACTGTGTGGTTGACCATGGTTGACCATCAAGCTTAATGACAGGGACGACACTCCCTCCCATCGTTTTAGTAAAATCTGTACAATAACTTCCACATTCTCATACTGGCGTATACCTTCCTTGGGAGTAGATTCATCACAATTAGACCGCCAATTTCTATAAAGAGCCTAGACCGCCAGGCCTTTCCAGGAAACATTTTAAGAAGCCCCGCCATAGTCAAACATAGTCAACCATGGATAATCATATTTGAACATGCTCAACTATGTTCAACTACAGTCAATCATGGAAAATGATATAAACAATGTTGCATTATGGAAGTTAACGCCTCAATGTGACAATTTAGTTCATGTTGTGACAATGTACATCACGTTGTGACAATGTATGTCACATTCTAACAATTAATGTCGCATTATCACAATTTATGTTCCATTGTGACAATTTATTTCATATAGTGACAACGTATGTCACATTGTCACAATTAATGTCACATGTCAATTATCATTTCATTGTGATAATTAATGCCGCATTGAGAGAACGTCCAACATCACATCTGACAACCAAACTTGCATTGTGATTGTACTTATGGATTGTGTCAAAGAGTTCCTTATTTCTCTAGTCCACTAGATGTCCATGATGCTAAGTGAGGATTGCGCCTACAACATAATATTAGGCATCTAACTTAAACTTAACTGATTGTTGTTTGTTTGGTGACATGAAGATTGGTGATAAGCATAGGTGACATTCGAAATCCTTGAATGCTTTCCACTACACCTTGGATAAAGAGAATTATCTTTGGATCTATCCTTGATCACCTTGCTTAGGGGGGAAGTGATGTGAAAGAACCTAAATTCAGACCTATTGCCGAAGTTGGAAAGGCCCAAGAAGTTGCAAAGGTCCCTTAGTGTCACTAGGGTTGGGTAATCATAAATGACATGGAACTTCGTTGGATCCACATGTACAACATGATCATCTATGGTATGTATCCTAAATATTGAATTCTTTGAATGCTAAATGAATAATTATTTATATCGGTATATGACTTATGTTGTTGAAGGGTGTTGAACACTTAATAATGCGCTTTATATGTTCCTTCTAGGTTTTACTAAAGATGAGGACATCATCTAGATATATGACCACAAAGGAAGTTGTGAATGGGCATACATTATCATCCATCATCTGTATGAACATTTTTGGGAATTATTTAAGTTTAAAGGCATTTTCAACCACTCAATGGTACCTTCTCTATACTTGAAGGTGTACTTTCACACATCATTTTGATTGATTGGAACCCAATGATAGCCTGTCCTAAAATCAATCTCACTGATTGTCTCTATGGTTCATATAGGTTTGTTTAATTGGTGTTTTATGGATTTTTTTCAATCCTCCATGAATTCATGGAGGATTGAAAAAAATCGGGCAGCATTTCGGCCTGGGACACATTTCAAAATTAAACCGGTAGCATAAATGCTACCGGTTGACATAATTTATATATATATAACAAATTAACAAAAAAATTCAATTTAACTACAAATTTTCAAAAATTCAGCAGCAGTTTTGCTTGCCGGTACACATTTTAAACATGAAAATTATAAAAACATACATTTACCATATTTTAAAACAAATTTTATAAATTTATTAAAAAAAAAATTAAATTCCATTTAAATTGAAAAACAATTATTTAAACTGAAAAACAATTATTTAAACTGTTATCTCTTGGCTCTGACGCCATCATGATGTGGTTGGGTTGCTTCGGGGTGCTTGGGTTGCTTCAGGGTGCCAATTCTTACGCCGCTCATCGTATCTCGGTCAAGATTTTGCACTGAAGTTTTGTAAAAAAGACGGTGGGGCCCCGCGGCCTCTATTTATAATTTTTTCGACACAGGCAACTCGGTCGAGGTATTTAACTCGGTTGAGGTACATACCTCGACCGAGGTGCATACCTCGACTGATGTATTTATTAACCCTCGGTCGAGGTTTTAATACCTCAACCGAGGGTTAATAAATACCTCGGTCGAGGGCTGGAAAGAACCTCGGCCGAGGGCTCAAAAAAACCTCAGTCGAGATATTAAAACCTCGGTCGAGGGCTTGTTAAACCCTCGACCGAGGTGCTTTTTTTTGTTTTTGACGAAATGTGCTTTCCAAAAAGTGTTACCCAGGTCCACGGATTCACCCGATAGCTAAAGTGGAAACGTTGAGTTAAGTCTGCTACTGAGTGCTAAGTTGAAACAAGTTTGATATGTCGGTTATATCTAGAGATCTTCGTCCTAGTGGCTCAGTGAATAGGCTCAAGGGTACTAAGCAAGTAACTTTGTCTTCTTCATGAGAAGGTTGGGTGGAACAATCTCCTTGGGGTGTTTATCCCCTTCTACACATATTCCGGTTCTAATTGCTATTATTTAATGGTGATTTAATTATTTTTTCTGTATTTTGGAAGTATGTCAAGTATCTGCATCTCTTATATTGATATTTTGTTGTTCTTATCTATATGTCCTATCTGGAAATTGTTATGAGTTGTAGAGCTTTTGAAAATTTGCCTTTACCTTTACTAAACAGAAGAAATCTGAATTTATTCTAAGTATTTATGATAAGTTAGTTTTAGCTTAAAACAATAGCATTTTCCTTTTGTTGGCATTTTTAGTTATAAATGCATCTATCTCATATCTTCTTAAACCTAATTTGGTAATCCTTTGTTAATCTAGGGTTTTGTAGAGCATAATAGTTAATTTCAGTGAAGACCTTGAAAACACCATATGAGAAGCTATTATAATATTCATAACATGTATAGAGGCTATTATATTAAGCAAATTATATATATATAACTCATAAACCGTAATAAGAGTAAGCCCGTATAGAATTCATAAGCTAACTTCATGGTTTGTTATTTGAAACAAAACAACACTTATGGTATACATAATGAGGATATAAGCGTGTAATAAAAATTGTTATAATAATCAACCCATAGTTACCTACCTTAGACATTAATTTTAATTATTTTTGTTTTATTCTCTAGTTTCCTAGATTCCATTCTATGCTAGTTTCCTTCTACAAGTCTAGAAGTTAACATATTCTAAAACTGAGTCATGGAGGAGCGCTTGGGATGTTAAGTTTTTATTTGCTTAGCTAAAAACATCAGTATTCATTTCATTTCCATAACAAAATCATATAAAGAGGATCACTGAAAGAAACACTATCACAACAACAACACTGATTTATCCTGGGAAAACTTTAAAGGGAAAAACCTAGCAAAAGCTTCCTCAATATAGATACCCCAAAAAGGTAAAAAGGTAAATCCAACAAGGAGATCAAAAACCTCATCCTCCTCCTTCTCTAGCTACTTCTCTCCTCCACAAGTGCACTACTCAAGTGAGTGTGTTTGTGTCAAATGAGGAGCACTACACCTCTATTTATATTCATCCATTCACTTAAGTTAACTCATCTATCATGTAGGCTCGAGTTAATCATGTAGGCTCGAGTTACACATGTAGGCTCAAGTAACCACACTAGGGAGCTAATGACCCACCTTTACAATTAGAGGGGACTCCCTCATGACTCTTATTAGTTCTTTTGATTAGGAGCATCAGGGTACAAAGTAATACAAGTGGTTCTCCGAGTAGGACCATCGGGGACCACAAAGAAATACATATAGAATATTCTTCAAAGTTACAATATTTTAACACTCCCCCTTAACAAGAAGGGTATTCTATAACAATATCAACAACAACAATAATAGAAGAGAGATAGAGGACATCATCAACATCATCAGGGTGATACATCTATAAATCATTGGAAGCTTTTCAACATCATGTAGTCTTCATATTCAATCTTTAGTCTTCAGCATCATCATTACTTTGACCAGTTTGATCAGCAACATCTTCAGCATCTTGACTCCTCAATCAGCAGCAACATCTTCAGCGCTTTGACCTTTTGATCAGCAACATCTTCATCACTTTGACCTTTTGATCAGCAACATCATCTTCAGCACTTTTACCTTTCGATTAGCAACATAATCTTCAACACTTTGACCTTTCGATTAGCAACATAATCTTCAACACTTTGACCTTTCGATCAGCAACATCTTCTTCAGCACTTTGGCCTTTCGAACAGCAACAACATCAGCATCATACTCTGATCTTTCGATCAGAAACATCATCATGAAAATATCATGAAAACATCATCAAAACATCAACATCATCATCAGCATCAAAATATCATCATCATCATATTCTGATCTTTCAATCAGAATCATCATTATCATCAACCTCTGATCTTTCGATGAGAAACATCATCAACCGAACATCATCATACTCTAAGATCAACTCATCATCATATTCTAATATTTTGATCAGTACGTCATCATCATCATCAGGATCTCATCATCATCACATTCTAATCTTTTGATCAGAAAACATCATCATCATCAGCAACACAATAATTGTAAGCAACTTCTGTTCTTTCGATCAGAAAACATTATCATCATCATATTCTAATCTTTCGATCAGAGAACATCATCATCAGAAACTTCTGATCTTTCGATCAGAGAAACATCATCATCATCATATTCTGATCTTTTGATCGGAGAACATCATCATCGCCAGCAACAGCATCATCATCATACTCTCATCTTTCGATCAGAAACATCATCAACATAGAAACATCATCATCATACTTTGATCCTTCGATCCGAAACATCATCAACATTCTCTGATATTTCGATCAGAAACATCATCATCATAATCTGATCTTTCGATCAGTATGTCATCATCATACTCTGATCTTTCAATCAGTATGTCATCATCATAGTCTGATCTTTCTATCAGTACGTCATCATCATCATCAGCAACAACCTGCAATCCACAACTCAAAGACAAAAAGTCTTTGGATCACTTTTGGACTTAAATTCTAGGGATGATATAATCCCACCACATTCTCGACAACCAAAGTTACCAGATTGATTACGAGAGAATCAGTCCCTATCACTTTAGGACTAAGTCCAAGGACGATGCAATCCTACCACATTCTCGAGGACCGAAGCCACCGGATTGATTACGAGAGAATCAGTCCCTATCACTTTAGGACTATGTCCAAGGATGATGCAATCCTATCACATTCTCGAGGACCAAAGCCACTGGATTGATTACAGGAGAATCAGTCCCTATCACTTTAGGACTATGTCCAAGGATGATGCAATCCTACCACATTCTTGAGGACCAAAGCCACTGGATTGATTATGGGAGAATCAGTCCCTATCACTTTAAAACTATGTCGAAGGATGATGCAATCCTACCACATTCTCGAGGACCGAAGCCAGCAGATTGATTACGAGAGAATCAGTCCCTATCACTTTAGGACGATGTCCAAGGATGACACAATCCTACCACATTCTAGAGGACCAAATCCATCGGATTGATTATGGGAGAATCAGTCCCTATCACTTTAGGACGATGTCCAAGGATGATGCAATCCTACCACATTCTTGAGGACCAAGGTCACCAGATCTATTATGGATAGATGTCCCAGAATGATACAATCCCTCTTCATTCTCGAAGACCGAGGTCTTCGGATCACTTTAGGGCAAGTGCCCAGGGATGATACAATCCCACCACGTTCTTGAGGACCGAGGTCACCGGATCGATTGTGGATAGATGTCTCAGGATGATACAATCCATCTTCATTCTCAAGGACTGAGGTCTTCGGATCTCTTAAGGGCAAATGCCTAGGGATGATACAATCCCACTGCAACATCACTACTCCCCCTTTCGAGGAAGCTCTTTCTGAACAACACCAACTTTGTCTTGAAAGTGTTCGAACTCTACTTGAGGCAGAGGCTTCGTCAGTACATCATCATCCAAACCATCATCATCTACATCTTCAGTATGTGAATACTGAACTATCACCATCTGTATCTCCAGTATGTGAATACTGAAATATCATCTATATCTTCAGTATGGGAATACTGAAATCATCATCATCTATATCTTCCATATGGGAAAACTAAAATCTCATCATCTCTATATTGAATATAAAAATACTGAATCACCATCATCTGCATCTACAGTATCATCATTTGCATCTTATCTTGTATGTAGAAATACCGGATTTCTATGTGTTACGTCGAAACATAGGGTTCTTTGTCATCACAACTATGGTTATCACATAGAATCATTGTAATATCCATCTTTAGGTCAAAGAGACTTGATATCAGCTTTTGAAGTCATATGGCTTCACAACTTAGTAGAGCAATCTGCTATGTATTTTGCTTCAACCGTGCTAAGAGAAACACTGGACTATTTCCTGCTAAACCATGAACTCATTGCATAACTCAAACAAAAGCATCTACCTGATTTGCTTTTCCTATCTGAGATACTTCCAGCACAATTTGCATCTGTGTAGCCATACAATCTATACTCATGGCTACCATCATAGTATAGACCAAAGTCTATAGTCCCTTTCAGATATCTCATCACATCTTTTGCAGCTACTAGGTGAACCCATCTTGGTTGAACAAGATATTGACTTAAGGTGTTCATAGCAAAACAAATGTCTGGTCTGGTATTTTTTAAGTACATTAATGACTCAATGATCTGTCTGTAGTGAGTCACATCCACTAACTATAATGAGTAATCAGCTAACAGCTTCAGGTTGGAGTCCATGGGTGTGGGCATCATTTTGCATTCCAACATATCGAATCTCTTCAATATCTCTACTGCATACTTTCCCTGGTTGAGAAATATTCCTTCTAAACTTTTCCATACTTCCAGACCTAGGAAATAATGCATTAACCCAAGGTCTTTCATATCAAATTATTCTGCTAGTTTCTTCTTTCTTTCCATGATCTATTTCTCATTTCTTGTCAAGAATAAGTCATCCACATATAATAATAGAATGACAGGTTCATCTTCTACAACCTTGTAGGAAAGGTTAGGATCGACTTTACTCTTGGAAAAGTCCATGCTCATCAGGAAGCTATCTATTCTTCCATACCAAGATCTGGGAGCTTGCTTCAGGCCATAGAGGGCCTTCTTCAACTTGAATACTTGATTCCATCTGTCTTCAACTTCAAATCCTCGTGACTATTCGATGTAAAACTCTTCCTCAATCATACCATTAGGGAAGGCTTGTCTTTACTTCATCATGGAAGAAACTACCATGATAGTTTTGAAGGAAGTGTACCTTTCTTCCTGGTGTAAGTGTCTCTTCAGAATTAAACCACTAGCCACAAGTCTTACCTTAATTCTATCAGTAACATATCTTATCTTGCAAATCCATTTGGAAGATACCACATTCTTGCTTTCTGGTTTTAGTACTATATCCCAAACATCATTCTAGTATCATAACATCTTCTATGATTTTGTCTTCTCAAGTCATCAACATATCCTAGTCTTCTGCATTCAACCTTGAAGGTTGGAACCCACTTTACTCTTGGTAAAGTCTCGATCCATCACAAATCTATCCATCATGTCGTACCATGTCGAACTCAGATATAATTTTTTGTAGTCACTCCCCCTGAAGTGGAGTAACATCTTCCCTCTTCATTCTGTACAGGTGGTTCTATGCTTCATATATATTGGTCAATAGAGTATGTCATGTCATAGTCTATTCTTTCTGAGGCAAATCACAAACCTTGCTTTGTACACTTGTTCTTGTAGATCCATATAGAAGATACTACGTTGGACTACTGTGGCTACTCTTCCGCCACAGACTTGCATTGGATCGCAGACAACTCTTGTTACATAATGGCGTGACTGGGTTTTTGTAATTGGAATTAACTTTTACAAAAGTAAACCCTTCTATTATCTGTTTAACTGGTCAAAAGGACAGTTCATTGAATTTAGCACTGGCAAGGGAGACATAATTGTTACATCTGCAACAACCATAGATATTTGAAGTGATTGTCTATTTTCTTGATCAAAAGGACAGTTCATTGAATTTAGCACTGGTGAGGGAGACATAATTGCTACATTTGCAACAACGATAGAGATTTGAAGTCATTGTCTAATTTCTTGATTTTTGATATTAACCTTAAGTGGTATTAGGGTTTTTATTATTAACAGGAAGGGATGTCTATTTTTTTTTTTTAGTTGGTTGGCCGCTCTTCTCGATTTTGTGTCAATATTTCTTAATATTATTTATGTAACCATGGTGAGAACTAAGGACTTTGATATTTTTTTTATTTTGAGTTATACAAATGCACCAAATTCTTCTTTCTATGTTGTACATGTCATTCACTCCACTCATTTGCCCTATTATTCTGGCATCTCTTGTCAAGAAGTGTTGGGTTGATGGAAATTAATTCATGCTTCTTTCTATGTTGTACATGTCAGTCACTCCACTCATTTGCCCTATTATTCTTGCTGTCCCATTTGGAAGTGCTGGGTTGAGGAAAATTAATTCATTGAGATGCAAGAAGAGGTTTATATAAATTATTAGTAAATGAAGTGAAATTATTATGTAAAATTAATAATTTCAAATTTATTAAAATAAAATAAAAATAAATATTAGTTTTAAACCTTAGTGTGGTTGATTGAGTCATTTAGTCATTGTTTATAATCATTAGGTTGATAATTATTATTTATCCCCCATATTCATTTGCTGATAATTATTATTTATCCCCCATATCGAATTTAGCACTGGTGAGGGAGACATAATTGCTACATGTGCAGCAACTATAGAGATTTGAAGTGATTGTCTAATTTAATTTCTTGATTTTTGATATTAACGTGAAGTTATATTAGGGTTTTTATTATTAACTGGAAGGGATGTCTATTTTCTTGATTTTCAGTTGGTCGGCCTCTCTTCTTGATTTTGATGTCAATATTTCTTAATATTTTTTTATGTAACCATGGTGAGAACTAAGGACTTCAAAATTTTCTTTATTTTGAGTTATACAAATGCACCAAATGCTTCTTTCTATGTTGTACATGTCATTCACTCCACTCATTTGCCCTATTATTCTAGCATCTTTTCTTCGGAAGTGTTGGGTTGATGGAAATTAATTCATGTTTCTTTCTATGTTGTACATGTCAGTCACTCCACTCATTTGCCCTATTATTATGGCCTGTCCCATCTGGAAGTGTTGGGTGTGTTGGGTTGAGGGAAATTAATTCATTGAGATGCAAGAAGAGGTTTATATAAAGTATTAGTAAATGAAGTTAAATTATTATGTAAAATTAATAATTTTAAATTTACTAAAATAAAATAAAAATAAAAATTAGTTTTAAACCTTATTTTGGTTGATTGAGTCATTTAATCATTGTTTATAATTATTAGGCTGATAATTATTATTTATCCTCCATATTCATTTGCCTAAACAAATAGTTAACTTTCTAAGTCTCTTCAAAATGAATTTGCTTGAAGTTTTAAAAACCATTGGTTGATTGGGCCACTTAGTCATTGTTTATAATTATTAGGCAGATAATTATTATTATCTCCCATATTTATTTGGCTAAAACTTCGTGTCTTTAAAAAAGTTATTTAATGTCTTTATGTTATTAATATTATAAAATGATTGTGAATTAAATATGTATTTAGTATAGTAAAATATCTATATACTAAGTAATTTGTACATTATTTTTGTGATGCTAAAATAGTAAACATAAAAAAAACTTAATAATGACCTCGTTCAAAAAAATTTATGATTATGTATTTTGTATTTTTATTCATATGATTAGGACTAGTTTGAGCATTTTAGCTTGCTTTTATTCAGAAAAATCAGAATTGTAATTGGCATGCTTGTTCACACTATAAATTAACAAATCAACTACAATTTGTTTTTATTTTGCTAGTTATTTGGTAAAATCATTTTTTTGCAATTTTATTTTTCTAAAAATTTGGTTTTGAGGTTATCAATAACTTTCTAACTTAGTAGATTGTCAAAAACAAAATCATTGCTTTGTGTTGTAAGAAATTATTAACTTAGAGATATGACTTAAATTGCAATGGTTTAAGCTTGTGTCACTTATATATTTCTTTACTTTTATCAATTTAAATTAAAACTACTCTTTATATGAACAAGGGAACTAAAAACCCTTGGAATCCTAGTATTCTCTCTATCTTCCACCCTAAAAAAATTGCACTCTAGTGAAATACCTCCCTTTGCATCTGATCATTTTAGTTATCTCTTGAAAATCAATTAGAGTGGAAGAATTTTTTAAATGAGTAACAAAGATTACTTGTTAAAATTTCCTTTATTTACTCTTTTATAAGTTATTTACAAATATTTACTTCAAACTTTTTTTGTTCACATGTGTTTGTCCACTTTGCAGATTCTCTCAATATCACTATTCACTCTCAAAATCAGAGATCTCAATTTAATCACAAATATCTCTAATTCCATATAACATATATGCTCGCAATGACAAATAAATGAAATTTGTTTTTTATTAGAAGACCCTAAAAAATCCCTTGCGGAAAAGCACTGAGAGGGATATAAAAGCTTATATTTTCTTTGAATAGTTTACAATAAGAAGAATGGATCACTGCAGTAACCATCTTACCTATGAACCCAAACATTGCTCTGGTTCTTAACACTGGTCTCTAACGAATGGCCCCTCCTAGCTCATGCAAGCATTCTCCCTCCTCATGCAATCATTCATCAACCTCTCTATAGCTACTCTCTAAATGATTCTCATGGCCATCTTCCTTTCTATATCACTATCTCTATGATGCCATGTTTAGATAACTATCTTCAGCCACTTGATGCAAAGTAGGCCACCACTATCACGCTTGCAATATCTTGTGCACTGTTGTTTTTCGTACATAGTGGCCTCCTGCAACACTAGAATGTGCTTCATTCAATACCATCAATCGCTCATGTTCCAAGTCACAACAACAAAGGATTTCATGTGGTCATATCTTGTATAATTGTCCAAGGATCAACTGGAAATTTGTAGCTTTTACAATTAATTGTTTCTTTTGTTTTGTATTGAATCCTTCTATTGAACATCCTGTACTTAAGAGGTGTATACTATCTTTGTAGTGATCATCAAACATATTGACTACAAATATTTGTGTTTGAGGAAGACTATCGTCGATACTATGAGGCTCTTCTTTTCTTTCTAACCACTACAGATGGTCCGATTCTGAATTCAGTCGTCCTAGTTTGACAATGATTTCAAAGTCAAATTCTTGGAATAGGAGAATCCATCAACAAATATCCCCCAACAATGGCTTATGGATCAAATACTTAAATGTACAATGGTCTATATACATCTTCAAATGTCCTCTCAACAAATAATATCAAAAATTTTGAAGAAAATATACCATAGCAAGTCCTTCTCTTTCTATCATGGTGTAGCTCTTTTCTGTTGTCGACAATTTTTTTGCAAGTTTTCTTTTGTCCACAATTTTTTGCAAGTAGAGATTTGAAGTGATTGTCTATTTTTTTTTATTTTTGTTATTAACTTGAAGTGGCAGTAGGGTTTTTGTTGTTAAAGATCCCTATTTTCTTGATTTTCAGTTGTCTAGACTCTTCTCTTGATTTTGATGTCAATATATTTCTTAGTATTTTTATATAATAGTGGTGAGAACTAACTACTTCAATATTTTCTTTATTTTGAATTGTGCACCTTTTGATGTCAATATTTCTTAATATTTTTTTCTTATGTAATAGTGGTTAGAACTAACTACTTCAAAGTTCATCCTATATATCAATACACCAAATACATCCTTGAATGTTGTACATGTTACTCCACTCATTTACCTTATTATTTTGTCCAGTATGGTGTGAAAGTGTTGGGTTGATGGAAATTAATTAATTAAAATGCAAGAAGAGGTTTATATAAAATGTTAATTAATAAAGTGAATTTATTATATAAAACCAACCATTTCAAATTTATTAAAACAAAATAATAATAAATATTAGTTTTAAACCTTAGTCTCGTTGATTGTGTCACTTATTTGCCACTCCCAATAAATACCACCCAAAAAACACTCAACCAAATTTTAGAAGCGGAGATCCATTAGACAAGTGCAGAAGTATTTGCCACTCCCAACACATACCACCCCAAAAAGACTCATCCAAATTTTAGTGGACTATGGAAGACCTTGATCTCGGAGGGTTGTGATTTCGAATATGATAATGGACATGGCGTAAAGGGAATTAGTAAAAAGGGATGGGTAAACATGGTATTGTTTTTTAAATATTAAATTTTTAATTCCATTCATAAAAAGGGATAATGGAGTTATAAATGGAAAAAAAAAAAACCTCGGTGGGATGGTTAACGTGGTAAATTAATTCACATTTTTTATGTTACGTGGGATGTTTAAGGTGGTAAATTAATTCACATTTTTTATGTTACAAAATAATTAAAATAAAAGGATAATGAAGGTTTATTATTTCAAAAATATAGGGATACTCTAACCACAAAGAAAATATATGGTTAAAAGGGATTTTTTGTAACTCGGTGATAATAACTTTTGAAAATGGGTAATAGCTTTTTAATAAGTTTTTTATAAAAAAAGAAAGAGGTAATGGAAGGAGATTTTTTTAAGGAAGAGGGGGTTTTATTAAAACAAATTGGTGGATCTATGTATTTTTGTATGATGAGGAACTTAAGGGGTCAATTTTAACTTTGTAGACATGGGCACAATGATAACAACTATCAATGCCTATTATTGATGAGTGAGCTTTTTTTGAAAGCTTTTATTGACAAGCTAGACAAGACAAAACTCTTAGATGAATTAACTTCTGATCTTTTTTGGCAAAATTTTATTGACAAGTCAAACAAGATAAAACTTTGATTGGGAGAAAAACATTATGTTAAACTTATTGTAAAGTTTTATGACCAAGTTGGTCAAGGATGACTGTAAATGAAGGATTATTTATTTTATTAATTAAAAATAAGAGACATCTATCCAAGGGAGAATGGTAAAAGAGTGTTCATTGACACACTAGGAGGAATGAGCAATTGTAGAAGGCTCGTTGACATGTAGCAGCACTAGCATTTCACTTTCTAGTTGTTGCAGGAAGCATAATACCTAAAATTGTGGTCATGTTCCCTGAGAGGGGGAACTGAGCTAGTGGGTCATTTAATTCCACCCAAAGACCTAGGTAATCTTATATATATCATCGAATTAAGAAGGAGGCTCACTACTCATTCTGATTTCTAAATGAATGAACCTTATTACTACTGCAAATTGAAAATTCAAGCACACAAGGAATTTGATGAGGGGATAGCTAAAGTGGAAATATTGAGTTAAGTCTGCTGTTGAGTGCTAAGTTGAAACAAGTTTGATATGCGGGTTATATCCATAGATCTTTGTCGTAGTGGTTCAATGAATAGGCTCAGGGGTCCTAAGAAAGTAACTTTGGCTTCTTCATGAGAAGGTTGGGTGGAACAATCTCCTTTGGGTGTTTGTCCCCTTTTGTACATATTCCGGTTCTAATTGCTATTATTTAATGGTCATTTAATTATTTTTTTTGTATTTTGGAAGTATGCCGAGTATGTGCATCTCTTATATTGATATTATGTTGTTCTTGTATGTACTTCCTATCTGGAAATTGTTATCAGTCGTAGAGCTTTTGGAAATTAGCCTTTACCTTTACTAAATAGAAGAAATCTGAATTTAGTCTAAGTATTTCTGATAAGTTAGTTTTAGCATAAAACAATATTATTTTCCTTTTGTTGGTATTTTAAGTTATAAATACATCTATCTCATATCTTCTTAAACCTACTTTGGTAATCCTTTGTTAATCTAAGGTTTTGTAGAGCATAATAGTTAATTTCAGTGAAGACCTTGAAAACACCATATGAGAAGCTATTATAATATTCATAACATGTATACAGGCTATTATAGTAAGCAAATTATATATATATATATATATATAAACTGTAATAAGAGTAAACCCGTATAGAATTCATAAGCTAACTTCATGGTTTCTTATTTGAAACAAAACAGCACTTATGGTATATGTACTGAGTATATAAGCCTGTAATACAAATTGTTAGAATAATCAACCCATCGTTACCTACCTTAGACATTAGTTTTAATTATTTTTGTCTTATTTCCTAGTTTCCTAGATTCCACTCTATGCTAGTTTCCTTCTACAAGTCCTACAAGTTAACACATGCTAAACCTGAGTCATGGAGGAGCGCTTGAGAAACATCGTGGAAACGCAACTTAGCATGTCTGCTTTATTCCAGATCCTCCAAAGTGCATATTGCTTTTTCTAAAAAGTTTCCTTGTTTTATTTTGATTTAAGGCAAAAGGAAAAGTTAGACTAGGTGTAGTTGACTTGTTTTTTTTCACGTCATCCTCCTTCCTTTTATCGAAACAAAAGCATGTATGAGTTGTTTTTACATCCCTCTTTAGCTTTCCCACTTGACTTAGCAAATTCCTGATTATCTTCATAGATTTGGAAACTACTTTATGCACCTATGGGGGATTTGACTTTAGTAAGCCTACTTTTTAACTATTTCGATTGGCATATGTATGCATTTGATTCTCTCATGTAATGATATATTGCAGCAGCCTATTACTTCACAACTTTGGCTATTGTACACTTATTGAATATAGATGAGTGTTATGCTCCAATTTCAGTCTCCTTTGGTTCTGAATTTTGCATGATTGATTAGCAATTTTGTGAGTGTAATTGTTCTATCTCTTGGGTTCAATTTCCACATGGTATCAGAGCCTTTGTAGATCAATTTCTCTCCTTCATTATTGCTATTGCAGCTTGGACATCTTGACTGGGAATGCATTTGTAACACCCTAGTTTTGACCTCGTTTGCATGATGTATATAATGTAATTAATCGTGGTGAGGAGCTAAAGGCAAAAGCCCCACCATTGATTTGGTTGTGTATGTTTCGGCAATGGGGATGGTTGTCGATGTTATATCGTGCTATTCGACACATTATAGTTCGGCATCATGTAAACACGCACATCAATTAAAATAACCCACAACCAGCTACGACAGTGCAACGTTGAAATGAAAAGGGCATGATTCCAAAGGATAAGGGGTGGGGGATGTCAAACCTTAGTCTATGGGGGGGAAACCCATGTGTTACCACCTTGTTTGAATTTCCATCTTCCCTTTTCTCATCCAACCTCTTTATTGTCTTGTTGTTGTTGGTTGAGGTGGTTTTTGCTGAGTGATGGTGGTTGTGGCAGGACTCTCAGTCCTTTCCCATGTGCCCACTCCACCAGCGGATTCTTCTTCTTCACATCGCATTGGGCAAGAGGAAGCATTCACTCTCCACTCCCTCCACGGCTAGGCATTCTGGCCGTTTTCTATTCATCTTCCTCACACCTGGTCTTCACCTTCACGATTATGGTCTGTTTGTTCTCTCCATGGTTGGTTCTTCCTCATGAAGAGCGGAAGTTTGTTTATCTGCACACATAGGGGAGCTGTTCATGCTCACAAAGGGACGTGCAGGCGGAGGTCAGTTCATTTTCCTCACGCACCAGTCACGATTCTTCTTTGTTTGTGCATGCACCGAGCAGGTAGAACGGCCTCAAGGGCACAATTTCTGCTGGTATGTGTCATAGTCGTGGTTTTAATCCACAATTTCTGCTTGATGTTGGGTTTAACTCGTGATTTCTGCTTGCTGTTGATTTCAGCCACGATTTGGGTTGCTGTTGTTCTTCCACGACTCTTGGATGCTATTGAGAGTCTGATTTCTATTTCCATTCGGAGTGTGTGTGGGTTTCTTGCACGTTTTGCGTGGGCTGCGTCTTCTTCCTTTGCGCACAAGGGGGAGAGTTTGTCCTCCTTCCCCATGTTCTGTCTGTGTAAGTCCTTCAATGTTTGCATTGAGGAATTGTGCACTGTGGACGGTTGGATGTTGGGTTGGCTATTGATTTCCACATCCGTTGGATGAGTTTCCCATGGCCATGTTGGGAGTTCTGTTTATTATCCATTGTTGGCTGTGGTTTGTTTCCCTCATTCATTGCGGGGTTGTGGCTGTTGATGTACCCTGGTTTTGGGTTGCTGTTGAGTTGTTTTGGCCATGCTAGGGCCAAGAACAACTTTGAGTTGTCTTGTGACTTGAGCTGTGTTCACCATTTGGTTGGGATCGTCAATCGGTCATCCTTTCCTTCTTCACAGGAATGTGAAGGGATTGTGTTGGTGCGGTATGCAGTGGTTGGTATTCGGACTATTGTGAGTAGGATTAGAGGCCTGGTATGCTTGAGAAGGCTGGTGTTGTGGCCACCAGCTTAGCTTTAGCCTTTCCTAGCTCCTTGATAACCTGGTAAATCCCTACTGTGTTGGTTTGCTGCTTGTGAACCTTGGCTAAGTGTAAGCCTGCATTGACCCTTATTCCTTGATGAATCATGCCGATCTCGGGGGTGGTAGCATTGCTGAGAGATTAATGAGCACGTTGGCCTATGGTTGGGTGGAACGTTGCAGCGACGTAGCTGGTTGCGAGGCAAGTTCTTCATCAAAAGATAACTTCTGCTGCTATTTCATCTCTGCAATTATATCTATTGTTTTATGAATTATGATGAACATGTGAATACTGGAATGTATATGTTGCTTCTGCTGAATGACGAGAAACTATGCATTGAGTGACTGTGTATTCGTATGTTCTATGCATCTTAGTATGCATTTCTATGTTGATGAATTACGTATCCTTGTATGATGGATTATGCATCCTATTGCATATTATGTTTAAGCTTTTAATTTCAGCATTGATTTCTATTTATGTTCTTGGGGATGTTTGCCCATATGCATTGGCATATGCTTTGGTGTTTGTCACGTCCTCTTCACCGGTCGGAAGGTCGGGGACGTGACAGTGTGGTATCAAAGCTCATGTTGCAACATGGGACTAAATGGACCACCAAGGTGCAGTGACAGTGGAAGGATTTCTTTCTTCTCAACAGAGATTAGAATTTGATGATGGCAAACTTCAAAAAAAAAAAATGTCTAAGTGTTGGACAGTCGAAAGACTTAGCGAAATTGACTTCTGATGTAGCTAAAGAGCTAATGGAAAAGACTTCCGATGTAGCGGAAGAGTTAGATGAAAGCACACCCGACGAGAACAGTTTGAAGGAAAAATCGTAGGAAATTTGTCTAAGTGTTCGATGTCCATCGGGAGAAAATAGTTGATCAAGCATCTGCCGTTGCGGATGGCTAAGCGGCTACGCGTTTGACGGGTAAGTCCTCCGACCATTGACGCCGCAAGAAAGTTAAGTTTGAAAATTTTCTAAGTATAGAATTTGTCGGCTATCGAAAGAAGATAGTGGTTCGAATGCCCACCGTTGCGGATGTCTAGATCACTAGACTTCCGATGTGAAGAGACCGCCAATGCCAATCGGGTCATGCCATAGCGAATTGGGCCACCGATCAGAAGAAAATAAAGGATCATGTTCCGCCGTTGCAATTTTGGAAGGGACTATTTCGCCGACAGAAAGAAGGGATGGAGCCGATCAAGCGGCAAAGAGGGAAAATTTTGAAAATTTTCTAAGTGTTCAGCGTCCGTCGGCAGAAAATAGGTGTTGGGTTCGTCGACACCGCGGAAGAATTTAGCAGTTGTCTGTCCGCTGTTGCGGCTGCCATAGGAACTAAGACGTCGATGCAGTAGTGGATCCAGTTTTTGATAGTAGGAAAATTCAAAAATTTTTGTGATTGAGATCATTAGAAGGCGTTAGCTATTTGAGCGGCCGAAACGTCGACCCAGTTAGCCGAAAGGACTTTCAATGCCGTCGGTGGAAGAAAGAAGAAGGATGAAGTTTTGAAAATTCGTCTAAGTATGGAAACCGTCAGCAAAGTTTAGCTGTTTAAGTAGTCGATGCGGTGGCAAGAATAGGAAGAAAATAGAAGATGAAGTTTTCGATGCAACGGAAGAAAAGAAGAGAAGGTTTCGGCGGAAAATAGTTGAAGTCGGAGTTGCAGTTTTGGCAGAAATCTTCCAAAAATCGTCGAAACATCGGAAAAGGATAGTTGATCGAGCATTCGATGTGGCGACGAAAAGAAGGAGAAAAATTTGAAAATTTTTCTAAGTGGAGAAAACATCAAAAAACTTTAGAGGATTGGACCATTGACACGTCGGAGAAAATTAGAGGATCGGTCCACCGATATGACGGAAGCCAAAGGAAGATCGGCCCGACACGTCAGAAAAATTTATTTGATTGGACCACCAATGAAGTCCGATGAAAGATGAAGATCGGACTGCCGGAGTGTCGAAAGCTTAGAGAACTAGACGTCCGACAGGTTAGAAGATTTGATTTCCGATGAACAGCGAAGAAGTTAGTGGTTTTGACAGCCGAAACATTGTACTGATAGTCAGGATGAGAGCCGATTTTGTAGAGGAAAATTTTGAGTTTTTCGAGTGGGATTTTCCAGCAGATTTTGACTATCTTTTAGCAGGATTTTTCAGCTGTCTTTCAGTGGATTTTCAGGTGGCTGAAGTTAGCGCCCAGTCCAAAATGCATTGGTGTGTAAAAATGGAAAGATTTGGTGAAATTCTTCATTTTTAGAAGTGGTGTGATTTTCACAACTGAGGTCAGAATGAAGCATGTGGATAGGTGTTGGAAAGCTTATCCAGTAGGGAACAAGGGTAAGTCACCAGAATCTGAGCATGGAGCAGCAAAGTGCTAATGACAGCCACTGCTATCAAATGGACAGATCTGGAAAGTTGCATTCCCAAAGGTAGCAAACACTATGAAGACTAACCAATTGTTGTGTGGAAGAGTAGTTCCATGCAAGGATAAAAGACTTGAAAAGGGAAGTTTCCTTAAAACCCTACCTTGTTGATTATAACTACATTTCCTAATTTTTATGCTTGAAATGTATGAGGATATGTTTTGTATGAACCACTAATGTTAATCATTGCTTTGATGTTGGCATTAGTGGAAAAACCAACGATGACATGGACCCGGATGAATATGTTGCTCATGTTGGAAATTGTGACTAGAAACCCTATGGAGAAAGGAATGAGGCAACAAGTCCATAACAAAAAGTTGGTGAGCAATTCTGCAATCTCCTGCGAGATACTGACTAAACTAATAATGCCAAGGGTATAAGTAGGACCCATGTAGGTAAGAGTTTGATTATGACAAATTCCATGGATTGGTAAAGGTAAGAGACCTCATACCATGTGGACGTTTGAATATAGAAAGGTGCCATGCCTATATGTGCTGATGATCTTGATTACAGTAATGCATCCTATATGAAGTAGTCATGGTTAGGCCATGCATGGTATGTTGAATGCATAATATTCCAGAATCAATTGAAGGTAGCATTGAATGGATATGTATTAAAAAGATTTTTATGAATCTTGTAGACATGCATATGAAGGGTGTGAGTGACTAATTGCATAAGTACAAGTGCAAATGTTGTGATGCATTGCATGAATGCATTGAGATGAGTGCATGTGATACTATGAATAACTAATGGCTGAAATGATGAATTGATGACAATTCAGGAACCATTTCAAAGGTTGTTATGAATGCAGGATAGTCATGATCAATTGGCTGCCAGAAATTCTCTATGGAAGAGAAAGGCGGTATGAATGATACGATTGTGAAGTAAGGTGTATCTAAACGTTTCATTTAATTGCATGAATGATATGACTATACCTTGCAAATTTTAGTATGATAATGATTACGTGAAGCAAATGAGTTTTGGTATATATTGATGTGACTAACAGCTAGAAGTATTTGAATTTTATAAATTCTGAAAATGCTTCAGTGATGGTTGTAGCAATAAAAAGGTTATATGCATCCAGACTTACCAAGTGTTTGGTTGATTGAATCTCATGTCTCAGGTAGATTATTTCGAGCATGGCAGTGAGAGGTAAGACCCTAACCAATGCCAGAATCTACCATGTGAAAGAGCGAAACCTTATGAGAAGAGTCTCATGGTTGTGAAAATAGTTGGTATGCATAATGGGTGGTTAAAATTGAATTGTGAATTTTGGATTTAAGAAATTGTTGACGACTACTAATCACTGTTGGCTTGTATAAGATTGTGTCAGGAGGACGCATGGTAAGTGGGTACTCATATTATGCTAGTAAGCATAAAATTATAATGAGCATAGTATTGCTTCTTACAAGAGACCCACAAATGAAGATCAACTCATTGCTAAGCAAACTAATTTCTGTAGTAGACAAAATTGTAAATTCTTATTGAATTTAATTACTAATGTCATTGCTTAGTTATGGAACAATCAATTTGGATTGTATTATCAGATAATGATTGACTATTTGGCTATTTGATGAATGTGTGAGGGATACACACTACAGGAAGATCATGTGTGATGGCCTGCAAAAGCCAAACTTCATGGGAAGGTTTTCCCTTGGAAATGGGTTTCAGGTGAAACGCCATTGGACATTTTGAAAATGTCTCATCTGCACTACATGTTTGGTAGTAACATGAGTGAGATGGTATAAATTATGTCGGTAAGACATCTGTGGATATGAAATGTAAAAAGGATTTGGGATGGCTAACCGAGGGACTGTTAACATAGAGAAGGAGCCCCCATTCCTCCTTAACAAAGGCATACTGCGTCGGCAAATGGATAAGTGTTATGTGACCCTTGCTAAGAATATGCATGTTTAATTGTTAAAAATTCCATATGCAGAACATGTTTTGATTTTATTTCCATGATGACCGATTGCTTGAGTATCAATAGGGCCTACATGGCACACATCGGAGAAGAGTGCACACTTTTTTGATGTCGTGTCATGAAAGGGTTTTCAATATTGATTACACCCTAGGGAGTGGACACACTCTTGGTGTCTCAATACTTGATAGTGAATGATATGAAATATGACTACTGTTTTAGAGAAATAACGCTGATGAGTTTGCTTATATTGCTGGTGTTGGAAGGTAAAAGGTAAATGGTTGTTGTGAGGGGTTGCGAAGTAAGGGTTATTGTTGGTATAAGTGTATGTGTTATTGTTGGTATAAGTGTATGTTGATGGCCTGATAAACCGAACTGCGTTGGCTTGGCTGATTGGTTGTTGATATAAGTGTATGTTGATGGCCTGATAAACCGAACTGCGTTGGCTTGGCTGATTGGTTGTTGATATAAGTGTAGGTGATTTGTTGGTAGCCTGATAACCCAACTGTTAGCTGGCTTGGCTGAGAGGCCTGATAAACCCAGCAGTGTATTGGCTTGATTGGTAGCAGCATGATAAACCCAATTGTATATTGGCTTGGCTAGACGATCTGATAAACCCAACTGAAGGTTGGCTTGACTGTGCCTGATATATATAAAAGGATGTTGTGGAGTAGCCTGTGTGCTGACCTAACATCCAAGTCCATAGGCGATCCCAAGGCTTGCAAAGCGAAGCAGGATCCTATGGACGAACGAGGAAACGCACAATACAGATAAGTATTGGAATTATTTTGCTTATGAATATACATGTGTATATGATTTGGTTATGATGTTTTAAGGTCTTGTTCTAGAGATAAAACCGATGAGAATAAACTAAACATGTGAATCTATTCAATGTATGGATATAGGTATCGCTGGAAGCGAGGACTATGACAGCATCCTAGGGGTGCATGTGGACATGTGACTATCCTGGAAAGCTCGGGATGAGTGGCAATGAAAAAGGTGCTAGTGAGATAGTGAGGTTCCTAGTAGTTGAGGCAAACCATGTGGAGGGACTCCATGGTTTAGAGGTCTGGAATAGACCAAAGACACTAAGTGTCGTGACCAAGAAGGATTGGTCCAGCATTCACGGTGAAGTGAAAGAGGCTGAGAGCATTAAAATCCACGGCAGTGGTGTGGGTTCCAAAAAGGGACAAAACAAAGAGGGGAAAAACTCTTGTTGCTCTCTCTTGCCCTTTTTATTATATATATTTATTTATTTATGCATTGTGAAAACAAAATATTGTTGAATGCATGTATGACTGAAAATAGAATGTGTCTATTTGCTTAAATTAATTATGAATGTTGGAATAGTTCATTCCCTGCCCAACAATGGACATGAATGAGCTCATGTGCCTGTTGGGAAGGCATGAAAAATGTGAAAGTCTCCTTGATGAGGCTTGGACTGTCATGCCGATTGGGTAATTAATTAACTAATTTTAATGTCTATACTATGCTTGGTCTGACAGGATTTCAATGGTACATTTCATAGGTGAGAAAAGTGAAACCTAGTGGTGTACATTGATCATGGAAGCAGATCAAAAGTTGCTGGTCTTGGATAGAAGTCTCCTTCAAATGATTTCCAAGTCCCAAGAAAATATTGGGGAGATCCTCAAGATACAGAGAAGGCAGAATGAAATGAACCACTAGATTTTTCAAGACTCTATTGGTTTGGAAAGGGAGGTGAAAAGCCTTCTGGGAGCAATCGGCAAAGGGAAGGAAGGTGGATCAGCGATGGGACAATTGTCCAAGCGACCTGATAAGAAACGGTCTAGGCATGAAGGCTCAAATGAAATTGAGCTAGTAAAGATGAAGCAACCAGTGAAATGTTGGGAATGCAGAGGACATCATTTACGCCGGGACAGCCCAATGAGGGAACATGATGAGGGTAATAGCCGCAAGGTTCCTAGCCTTCAGGATAAGCTGGAAGATGAGAACCAGTAGGACAAGTCTATGGAAGCTGAGGGGCTTGGTCGTGAACGTTCAAAGTAAATGATTGAACGTGGGACAGATCTGCAAAGTTTTGAAATTTTGATGTGCAATTGTATATGTATTCTTATGTATTGGAACACCGAGGACGGTGTTATTCCAAGGGGGAGGGGAATGTAACACCCCATTTTTGACCCCGTTTGCATGATGTATATAATGTAATTAATCATGGTGAGGAGCTAAAGGAAAAATCCCCACCATTGATTTGGTTTTCTATGTTTCGGCAACGGGGATGGTTGCCGATGGTATATCATGTTATTCAGCACATTATAGTTCGGCATCATGTAAACATGCACATAAATTAAAATAACCCACAACCATCTACGACAGTGCAACGTTGAAATGAAAAGGGCATGATTCCAAAGGATAAGGGGTGGGGGATGTCAAACCTTAGTCTATGGGGGGAAACCCATGTGTTACCACCTTGTTTGAATTTCCATCTTCCCTTGTCTCATCATACCTCTTTATTGTCTTGTTGTTGTTGGTTGAGGTGGTTATTGCTGAGTGGTGGTGGTTATGGCAGGACTGTCAGTCCTTGCCCATGTGCCCACTCCACCAGTGGATTCTTCCTCTTCACGTCGTATGGGGGTAAAGGAAGCATTCACTCTCCACTCCCTCCACGGCTACGCATTCTGGCCATTGTCTGTTCATCTTCCTCACGCCTGGTCTTCACCTTCACGATTATGATCTATTTGTTCTCTCCATGGTCGGTTCCTCCTCACGCAGAGCGGAAGTTTGTTCATCCGCGTGCATAGGGGAGCTCTTCACGCTCACAAAGGGATGCGCAGGCATAGGTCAATTCATTTTCCTCACGCACCAGTCATGATTCTTCTATGGTTGTGCATGCAATGAGCAGGTAGAATGGCCTCAAGGGAACAATTTCTGCTGGTATGTGTCATAGCCGTGGTTTTAATCCATGATTTCTACTTGATGTTGGGTTTAAGCCGTGATTTCTGCTTGCTGTTGATTTCACCCATGATTTGGGTTGCTGTTGTTCTTCCACGACTCTTGGATGATTTTGAGAGTTTGATTTTTGTTTCCATTCGGACTGTGTGTGGGTTTCTTCCACGTTTTGCCTGGGCTACGTCTTCTTCCTTTGCACACAAGGGGAGAGTTTGTCCTCCTTCCCCATGTTCTGCCTGTGTAAGTCCTTCAGCGTTTGCATTGAGGAATTGTACGCTGTGGGTGGTTGGATGTTTGGTTGGCTGTTGATTACCACATCCGTTGGCTGAGTTTCCCATGGCCATGTTGGGAGTTCTATTTATTATCCATTGTTGGATGTGGTTTGTTTCCCTCATTCATTGTGGGGTTGTGGCTGTTGATGTACCCTGGTTTTGGGTTGCTGTTGAGTTTTTTTCGCCACACTAGGGCCAATACAAACTCTGAGTTGTCTTGTGGATTGAGATGTGTTCACCGTTTGGTTGGGATTGTCAACCAGTCATCCTTGCCTTCTTCACATGGCTGTGAAGGGATTGTGTTGCTACGATATGCAGTGGTTGGTCTTTGGACTGTTGTGAGTAGGATTAGAGGTCGGGTATGCTTGATAAGGCTGGTGTTGTTGCCACCAGCTTAGCATTAGCCTTTCCTAGCTCCTTAATGACCTGGTAAATCCCAACTGTGTTGGTTTGCTGCTTGTGAACCTTGGCTATGTGTAAGCCTGCATTGACCTTTATTCCTTGAGGAATCATGCCCAGCTCAGGGGTGGCAGCGTTGCTGAGAGATTGATGAGCATGCTATCCTATGGTTGGGTGGAACGTTGTGGCGACATAGCTGGTTGCGGGGCAAGTTCTTCATCAAAAGATAAGTTCTGCTTCTATTTCATCTCTGCAATTATATCTATTGTTTTATGAATTATGATGATCATGTGAATGCTGGAATGTATATGTTGCTTCCACTTAATGACAAGAAACTATGCATTGAGTGACTGTGTATTCGTATGTTCTATGCATCTTAGTATGCATTTGTATGTTGATGAATTACGCATCCTTATATGATGGATTATGCATCCTGTTGCATATTATGTTTAAGCTTTTAATTTTAGCATTGATTTCTGTTCATGTTCTTGGGGTTGTTTTCCCATATGCATTGGCGTATGCTTTAGTGTTCATTGCATCCTCTTCGTTGGTCAGAGGGTCGGGGACGTGACAACATTCTGTTGACTGGAGGGCACAGTTTCTGAGCTATGGACCAATCTCAGAAGATCATCTTGACTCCATTCAATTAATTTGAGTGGAAAGCTAAGATAGTGATATTGTTGAGAGCGAAAGGTCTCTACAGGGTAACTATGGCAACTGAGGCAGATGCCAATGTAGCTGTAGAGAAAATTAAATGGCACAACAAGAGGGATGAGGCCTATGGTCTTTTGTGTCTAAGCATTTCAAGAGACCTCCTCTTCCATATGTTGATGTAATTGTAACTTTGGAATATATTCACTTGTATTTCTAATGTATTGTAACCTGATGTTTATTTCGGGATGTATTTGTAATGTACTTGAGTCATGTCATTCCCCGATGTTCCTATTGGTAGTTTCTATAATGTAAACAAGTCATGTCAAGTTAAGGTGGGTAACCCTCCCATTGTCTAAGGGTTAAAGTCCCTACAGTTCTAGGGCACTAGGGTTATTAGATTCACCTAGTGAAGTCAGTCCTAGTTGCGTTTAGTCAAGCTGGGAATTAGTATAAATAGAGAGCTAGACTCTCTATTTATCACACACTCACTCACACTCAGTTCTAGTGCATAACTGAGGAAGAGGATGACACTAGTGCAAGGAAGAAAGAAGGTTACTACTGTCAAGAGATCATCTTACTGTTTTGGGTTTTACTTTTGGTGTTGATTCTATCTCTAAGGAAGTTGTGGGGTTTTCTCCATTTATGGTTTCTCTGAGGAAAAACACTGTGTTCATTGTCTCTTGTGTTTGATTGTTTTGCTTGTTGTTCTCTCATTTAAATATCCTAATATAATGCTAGCTTAATGTTAAAGATATAACATGGTATTAGAGGTAACCTAAGAAGAAAACACTGTCCAGCTACAAGAATTACGGTTTCATACTTTGTGGATATCTCTCCATAGAGTTTCAACAAAATAAGGTTGGAATACCTCTCCTCCCTAGGGCGCATCTTTCTATCAAAGTAGAATCCAATTTTGAGGTTTTTCAGTTTTGGACCCGACACTACTGCAAGAAATTAGGGCTTTTCACAGAAGTGGAATTTTTTAGTGAGCCCAGGCCTGGATTGATCTCCTCCTTAAAATCAAAGTTAGGGATCAAGATCAAAGCATTTGGTTGGACAAAACTCTGGAAAACCAAAACCCTAATCTACTCATGAACCAACACTCCAGAATTTCAGCTCCAGATTCAGATCTGACATCTTAACCTAGTAAGATCTAAATCTTTTGTATTTCCATTTGAGGGTCTTAGATAGGATGTCTCATCATACCAAGCATGATGAAAATATTGAGGGAAATGATAACTTCTGAACCTAGAAGTATAATATCTCCATGGTCATGGAAGAAAATGAGTTGGACTCCTATATTAGTGAGGAGCTTCCAGTTCCATAGGAAGATGAGGCTAAGGCCTTACATAAGAAGAATTTTTCTATGGAAAAGAGGATTATTGCTGATTCAATCAAGGATCACCTCACACCACAAGTGTCCTCCCTAAAGAAACCTAAAGCTATGTTTGATTCCCTAACAAAACTGTTTGAAGGGAAGAACATCAATCAAAAGATGACTCTAAGGAACCAATTGAAGAATGTAAAGATCCAGAATGAGGAGACCATCGATTCATACTTCACAAGGGTCTCCCAGATCAAAGAACAGATGGAATTAGTAGATGAAGAAGTGGAGAATGCAGAAATTGTGATGACAACCTTGAATGGTCTCCCTAGGTCATGGGATTCTTTCATCCAAGGAATCTATGCTAGGAANGGAAGAATGTTCTTAAGAAGAAGCCTGAATAGAATCCTGAGAAGAAAGGATGGGAAGTGAAGATCAAGCTCTCATAGTACACCCCAGGAAAGGAAGAAGCGAAAATCATCATCACCAAGGTAAGAATTCTCATAGGAAAAATAATCTTGTAAGAAGGGATCCATCCAAACTCAGATGTTATACATGTGATGAAATATGACACTTTGCTAGAAATTGTCCCATGAATAAGAATGGATCCAAGAATAAAAATAAATCCAAAAGAAGACATCATGCTGACACTGCATAGGATGATGATCCTCCCAGGAAGAAAGTAAAACAAGAAAGTGAAGACTCTTCAAGTGAAGAAGAATATGTTCTGATCTCTGCTCTCATGGGAACTATCACTCACGAAAGCAAAGATGGGCTTACTGACAGTGCGGCTTCCAAACACATGACAGGTTTCAAGGAATCCTTTGAAAAACTATCTAAACATAATTCACCCCATAAGGTGAAACTTGGGGATGACTACCAATATCCCATAAAAGGTAGTGGTGAATCCTCCTAGAAGCTAGACTCTGGAAATTCTATGAAAATGAAGGATGTCTTTTTTGTACCATGACTAAAGAAGAATATTCTATCCATATTGGCACTGGATGCAAAAGGCATGAGGGTTGC
Source organism: Pseudotsuga menziesii (assembly GCA_001517045.1). Classification (NCBI taxonomy): domain Eukaryota; kingdom Viridiplantae; phylum Streptophyta; class Pinopsida; order Pinales; family Pinaceae; genus Pseudotsuga; species Pseudotsuga menziesii. The sequence continues at coordinate 47,349 of LPNX010988344.1, forward strand.
ATTTGTAGATTTCCAAGTCCTCATGTGGTCAAGAGGAAAGGCTATTGAAGATACAATAGTAATTGGAGAACAAGAAAGAGGATTATAGAAATTGAAGGGTCATCTAGAACAAGCTTTGGTCCATGAAAGAGTAGAGCCAAATGAACTTTGGCACAGAAGGCTTGCACATGTGCACTACAGAGCACTACCACTTGCAAGCAAAGCTATTGAAGGTTTTCCATAAATTCAAGAAAAACATGAAGGTGTCTGCAAAGGATGTCCAAAAGGAAAGAATAGAAAGAAGACATTTCCAAGTAGTGAGAGCAAGGAAAAAGGAATCCTGGAAATCATCCACTCTGATGTATGCAGACCAATGTCATCAAGTTCACTAAGCGGGTGTGTATACTATGTTTCTTTCATTGATGGCTTTTGTAGGAAGACATGGGTTTACTTCATGAAGAACGAATATGAAGTTTTCAGCAAATTCAAGGAATTCAAATATTTGATCGAGAACCACACAAAAAAGAAGATCAAGACCTTTCGATCTAATAATGGCGAAGAATTCACATCAAATGAATTCAAAGACTTATGAAAAGAATCAGGGATTAAGAGGGAGTTATCCACTCCATATAATCCACAACAGAATGGGGTTGTAGAAAGGAAGAATAGAACTATCATGGAAGTTGCTAGAGCAATGCTTCATGATCAGGATCTTCCTATGCATCTATGGGAAAAAGCTACCATAATAGCGGTGTATGTACAGAACCGTACTCCACATAGAGTACTCAATAATAAGACAACTGAAGAAGTATTTTCCAGTAAGAAACCATAAGTCATCCATCTCAGAATAATTCGGTTTTCCAGTGTACATACACATTCTGAAAGAAAAGAGGACAAAGTTAGATCCTTCAGGAAATAAGGGTATATTTGTAGGATACTCTGAAAGCTCAAAGGATTATAGTATATATTTCCCAGCATTCAAGAATATCAACATCAGCAGGGATGTAACATTTGACAAAGACACAGCTTACAAAAAAATCTAGAAAGAGACTTGCTGAATAACCTCAAGAAGTAGAAGCACGCAGAATTCATGATACAACCATGAATGAAGAGAATCAAGAAGAAGATGGAGAATTTGAAGAACCTTAAGAACCTGTAGGTCCACCTTAGGACAATAAACCTCACAAGAGGAAACCTTCTTGAGTAGGAGAAGCTATCCAAGGTGCGAAAAGATATGGAGCTCCAGAAGAGAATCACAGAGAAAGAAAGAGAACTAGATCCTACTCCAGGTATGTAGCTTTACTATGTGATTTTATCATTAAAGATCCTTCCAATTTTGAAGAAGTGGCAGAACAGAAATAATGGAAGGATGCTATGATCGAAGAGTATCAATCGATCATGACCAATGATGTTTGAAATGTTGTCCCAAGAATAGAAGGGAAGTCGGTTGTAACTTCCAAATGGATCTACAAGATCAAGCATGCCGCAGATGGTAGCATAGAGAAATATAAGGAAAGATTCGTGGCTCGTGGTTTCTCACAGAAAGAAGAAATAGATTATGGATAAACCTTCTCACCTGTAGCAAGATACACTTCCATCAGATTGGCACTTGCTCAGGCCGCAGTAATGAAATGGAAGATACACCAAATGGATGTCAAGACTACTTTCTTGAATGGTGTAGTGGAAGAGGAATTGTATGTAGAGAATCCACTTAGTTTTGAGACACATGACATGGATTCTCATGTGTGTAGATTGAAGAAAGCCTTGTATAGTTTGAAACAGGCACCCAGGACATGGTACGACAGAATTGACAGCTTTCTATCGATTTTGGGATTTACCAAGAGTAAAGCAAATTCAAACCTTTACTACAAGGTTGAAGATGGAAACCTAGTGATGATCCTACTATATGTAGATGATTTGTTTGTAATAGGTATAGATGGGTTGATTAGTGATATGAAGAGAAATCTTGCTGCCGAATTTGAAATGAAGGACTTGGGTAGGATGCATTATTTTCTATGCATGGAGGTGTGGAAGAATGCAGATGGAATCTCCCTTAGACAAGGGAAGTATGCAATAGAGATATTGAAGAGGTTTGGGATGATGGAATACAAGGCCATGACCACACCTATGGCTATTGAGTGATGCTTCATTAGAAGCGGTTGATGCTACGATGTATCATTAGATGATTGCATCCTTTATCTACCCGACGAACACGAGACCAGACATTTTCTTTGCTATGAACTCCTTGAGCTAGTTCCTAATAGATCTGAGACATGTTCACTTGATTGCTGCAAAGCATATTCTAAGCTACCTAAGGGGTACAACTGATTATGGGCTCAATTATGAGGTGAATCAGAAGATTAACCTAGAGGGTTATGTTCATTCAGATTGGGAAATTAGTGCCATCGATAGGAAGAACACTTTAGGGTGTTGCTTCATTATGGAATTAGGTGTGATATCTTGGTTTAGCAGGAAGCAATCCTGTGCATAACTGAGTACAGTTGAAGCAAAGTATGTTGTAGCTTGTTCAGCTAGTTGTAAGGTAGTATGGCCAAGGAAGATACTGTCTAATTTATTTGATCTCTAGATGGATTCTACTTGTATACATTGTGACAACCAGAGTTGTGTGAAGTTGTCAGGGAACCCGGTGTTCCATGACAAGTTGAAGCATATCAAGATCAAGTATCACTATATCAGGGATATGGTCTAGAGGGGAGCAGTGAAGCTCCACTATGTTGCGACGGACGAATAGATAGTTGATGTGTTGACGAAGCCATTGGCTAGGGTGAAGTTTGAGTACTTTAGAGAGAAGCATCAGTACTTGAAGGAGAAGCTTGGTATTCTCTAGATTGAGGTTCCCTCCAAGGACAAATGATGAGGCCTAGAGACATTCTGACATGGTGAGAGGATTGGTTTCTTCCATGGTTAAATGTAAGGGCTGAGCCATTCTGTCATGGTGAGAGGATTGGTTTCTTCCATGGTTAAATGTAAGGGCTGAGCCATTCTGTCATGATGAGAGGATTGGTTCCTTCCATATCAGATGTGAGTGCTGAGCCATTTTGGTGTGACTATAGGATTTGTTCCTACATGATCGTATCTGAATTTTTTCTTAAGGGGGGGTGTTAGGATATTTAGACACTTAGGAGTTAGTTAAGATCAACTTGTGTAATATATCCATTCGGTAAAAGTGTGTTTCTTTAGTATGCATTAGTATGCATGTGTAAATATTCGAATCCAATGGTAATGATATGTTCTAGACATAGAGTGATCCAATGGTTCAACTTCTCTTAGATCATACCTACCATTGATCCGTGGCTTAACACCTGATTGGTTTATGATCTCTATTTAAAGAGAATAGAGGTTCCTTTGCTAGTAGGTCGATTATGAGTAGCTCATGTAACTTTATTTCTTTTGCATAATAAATTGCTCCAAGTAGATATTTAGCTGGGGTTTTGGACCGTTTCCCTCTCGAGGGTTTTAACCACGTGACAAACATCGATGTATTGATCTCTGATCTTTTTGTGTGAAGTGGTTGCTCTAGGTGTTTGGTCTTTTGGGAGGACCTTGTGTACCCAAACATGAGAAGTAGATATTTGAAAATAATGTTCTTGTATCTTAGTTGATCAATGAGCAGATTACCTGAGATAAAGCTACACGGCAACATAAATTTGACAATAGACATAGGCACTTTTTCCAAGATCTAAAAGGTTATGTAAACTACATCAAATGAAAAGAAAGTATGTGAAGTTTATTTTGGGTATTAATATCTCGTAAGATAAACAAGGTGTAAAAAATACATGTGAACCATCCATGATTTTATTCTTAGACTATGTTCCATTCTGAGAGGTTAATGTTGAGCCACATGTAATGCAATGTATCAAATTTGGCAAGGTTAACATGTTGCGTAAATGGTGTAATTGAAATTGTGACATTTTATTTCAAGGGAATACTTTAGCCATAGGACACTTCTACATCCCATGAGATGAGATTTTCGATAGTGTAAAACAAATATATTCGATAAAGTTTATCAAAGTCTGTTTCCTAGCATCGCAATAGGTATAATGTAAAATAATACTCAAATATGTCAGCTCAAGGGAGTTTCACATAATAAATGAAACAGCTTTAAACTTTAATAGATATTTGACAAACCTCAAAAGAATCGCTGAAAATTGAACCAATTACTCTAAATCTTTAACAAAAAATCCACCAATTCCATAAAACTTGAGCAACTAACTGTTTTTTTCCTTGAGAGATGTCTTCTTATAAGGCCAAAGCTGTAAAAAACAATTTGTCCACTTATTCAAGGTAAGACTATTATAATTATTGAAATGCTTGTTGCATCATTCCATTTTAATACAATACCAAAATTTTCTTAAAAGTACAAATAAAGTTAGCTTTTGTGTTAATATTGATATCCACTTATTCTTCCTTAGATGTTCTTGGTAAAAATGAGGGTTAGGATGGGGGAGTGTCCAAAACAACCTTGTAGGGTGACATTTTGGTAGCACCATGATAGGTGGTATAGAACTACCTTTATGCAAGGGCGGTGTAGGGGGGTTGGGGGGAACTACTAAACCCAATGGCCATATCAGCCAATGTAAAAACCAATGGCTAACAATATTTTTTATGGTCAACACCGCACAACCTCTATTACTTTTTATTAACTCCAACATCTCAAGTCCTACACTATACATAATTATTATGACATGCATCATCATCGTGCACATCGACGTTGTCATCATCATCATCATCATCAATTCCATATGGTACATCAACATCATCTTGATCGTCATCCTCATTATCATCATCATCGTCACCATCAAGTACATCATCAACAAAATCATCGTCATCATTGTCATTATGGTCACACATATGCCATTAGTGTTCTTAATCACTCATCGACATTAGGATTCATGTCATGTAATTATTAAGGTCATTTATATGTCATTACAGTCATTTCAATGATAGTAGGGTTGTTTAGATGTCATTACAGATATTTAGGTGCCATTAGAACCAATTAGAATCCAAAAGTGATACCACATGCATAATCTTCATTGACATCCACATTGTCATCATCATCATACAATAAATCAACACCATTGTCATCGTCGTAGTCATCATCAATATAATTATGATAATAATGAGCAATGACCCATACTACCTCACAAGAATGGATGATATACTCTTATACTTATCAAATCATATCCATACGCTCCATTAGAATTATCATAATGCATCATCGTCATGTTGTTAGGGACAATCATATGCAATTAGGGTCTATCAAATTTTATTAGGGACACTAAAATGCCATAAGAGAAATTTAGGTGACATTAAGGTAATTGTTGGGGCTCAACCTTCAAGGTCCTTTATTTTGGCAACTCCACGGCTTTGGTAGGAAGCTTGTAAGTGGAGTTGCGACCCAAAATAGTCTTAGGGGTGTCGGGTTTGGGTCGAAGCCCCTCTTTTTTGTAAATGCCCCATGGTTTAAACTCATGGTTTTTAAGCCCATGGTATTGTAATATAGGCACTTATGTAAAGGAGTCAGGTTAGGATTTTGAGACTTTTGATGTATGATGATTTGATGTGAAGAAACAAAAGCCCTATTTTAGGGTTTAAGGTTAAGTCCCAGCTGAGTGCGTGGACAACCCCTGTAGTTGAGTGCGCAAAGGGTTTTGTAAGAAAGGTCAAGTCCCAGCTGAGTGCGTGGATGACCTCTGTAGCTGATTGCGCAGAGGGTTTTGGAAGTAAGGTGCTGCAACTGAGTGCGTAGCTTAGGATTGCTAAGAAGATCTGTAGCTGAGTGCGCGGATCAGAACTGTGTGTTTGTAAAAAGTTGAATATAAACGCAGTTCTGTGGACGTAGCCCCTACATGGGGGGTGAGCCACGTATATCTTGTGTTGTGGTGGTTCTGTTATGTTTTATGCATTTGATAAGTAGATGATTGATAAAGTAAGATAAAATTTTAAGTATTACTTCCCTGTGAATTCCCAGTTAAGGGTTAAGCAAGAAACTGTTATTTATCTAAACTACGAAGCTATTTAAGTGAATTTCGAAGCTCTGTATTGCATAAGTAGTATTTGTTAAGGCTAAAGGTACAGTAATAACCCTCTTTCGCTTGCAAAAACCTGATTCTGCGGCACCCCATAGTTGTTTCAGGTGAGACTGCAGCCTGTTCGCAGGTTTTTGCCGAAACGGCCAACACTGTGGGTGTTTTTGTTGGTACGAAGATAAAAGCATAGAACCTGGGTCTGCCCATAGCCCAACAAATTAGTTTCGTTGCGGGTTGAACAAGTATCTGCTTCAAGAGGGATTTACGTCGTACCTGAAGGGACATGTTTTGGAGGCCCTCAGTAAAAGAAATCAGTGACTGGATTGAAGATACTTATCTGAAATTTTATGAACAAGAAAATAAGGATCCTCGTCGTAGCTCAGATGACTTCTTGCAAATGTACGTTTTTACTGATATTTATGAAATTTTCTTTGGTAGTATCCACATAGAATTGCACCAGTGGTTATCCAGGTTGACAGAAAGAAAGACAAACTTAAAAGAAGATTAGTCTCCTACCTGGACCCTAGAAAGAATTAAGATATTGAAAAGAGTGAACAACGCGGTATCAAGAGCTGTTGACTTCTGGACAATGCGAACCCTTGAAGCATTTGTGACGGAGTTCGCCATCGACACACATACTTCTTTCAGCGAAGCAGAAAGATAGTTCTTCAAAGGACAAGGGGTAAGTACCTGAATTCATTAATTTTGAAAATTAAAATGCTTTTGGCTGAGAAAGGCATATTGCTTATTGAATCAGATTGCTAGATTGATTGCTACTAACCTATGTTTGGAAGCAAAAGTGACTTCAATGAGCAAAGTGGTTTGCTTCGAAGCGGTAAAATATATAAGAGAAATCTTGGATCCTATACCCTAGGCAAGAATACCGATTATACCCCGCTAAGTCAAGAAGAATCTGACTCTGAACAAGCCCCTTTTGTTAAAAACCCTCCTATAACTCCGCAGCGAAGACCTGTTATCCCTGAGAACCTGTCATAGTCTGAAAGTAACCCTAACCCTAGTAGTCCTATCGTAGGTCAGTCTACCTCAGTAAGTTCCCCTCCCCCTATTATCAAGTCCCCTCCTCCCCCCCTTCGATCCACTATGGCCCATGTGAGTGATGATGTCAAACTCCCAGTCTTTAAAGGAACTGGATCACAGGATCCAGAGTAGTTTTGATTCTTATGCGAAGTTGCTTGGACTGCAAAGAATATTACAGATGAAAATACAAGAATAGCGCAGCTAATCACCTCTTTCAGAGATCGAGCTTTGACCTAGTTTATGAAGTTTTCCAGTATTCAGAACTATATTTTGGCTGATATTAAAAAAGCAATGATCAAATAATTCAAGAATCGTAAATCAAAGTCCTACTGTATAACTGAACTGAAATAAATTTAGCAGAAGCGAGGTGAATTAGTCTTGGACTTTGATCAGAGGTTCAAGGTTCTGTTGGATCAAGTTAGTTTTACTATTGGACCAGAACAACATAAAGAATGGTTCATTGCAGCATTATTGCCTCAAATCAAGACCGGACTTATGCAATAGAAGGTTGTTGATCAGCAAGAGGCATTGGAAATTGCCATGAAACTTGAAACAACTCCTGTTGGAGATAATTCTGGAATAGCCCAGATACATGCGCATTTAGCAGAAATGGCTTTGGAGCTTCGCGACATGAAGAAAGAAAAATATATTCGAGAAGAGGTTTGGTGTACACGATGCAAGATAGAAGGTCATGACAAGGAAAAGTTCCCTTCACTAAGAAATTACCTGATTACTGGTGCACCAAACCCATTTAACCCTGCTGTCTTATATTGTGAGATCTGTAGAACAACTGGCCAATATCGACCTAAAGATTTCTATCTGCTACAGAGATATGTTCAAGTACCTAAGAATCCCTACTGCAAGTTCTGTAAGTCAATAGGACACAATGAAGATGAATGTCATAGCTTTGACCTCATGAGAGAGCGAACCTATGATGCTTATAGGGTACAAAACGATGCACAAGGCAATGATGGATATGGCTACTGTGGTGGTAACCCAGGTCGAGGTAATTTCATAGGTCGTGATGGTATGCTTGGAAGAGGTCGAAGCCAGGTTATTTGCTATAACTGTAATTAGGCAGGACATGTAGCTAGAGACTGTCAGAACCCAAGTATGACATGTCGATATTGTAGAGCAGTCGATCATGTGATTGAGCAATGCCCATAGTTGATAGCCAAGATACAAGAAATAAATGGCGCTCCTACTCAGAATGTTTAGATGATTGTTGTAGAGAAAATATCTGTCCCAACTATTAATGTTGTTACAAGGAGTGGAGCTACAACGCAAGTACAAAATATGAAGAAACGACATGACGAGGCTTGGGTTCGCAAGACCCCAGATAGAATTCTAGCCTTCGACGTTGGAAGAGAAAAAGAAACATTTATGGAAGCTAAAAGAGACTTTGCTGATCCAAGAACGTCAGTAGCAACTACGCAATAGCATCAACAGCACTCGCAGTTCCAAGAAGCTTCACCGGATCAAGTAAGTACACTAACATCATTCTTACAGAGTTGTATGAAGCTATTAAGAAATTAGAATGCTTTGAATGAGTTACAAAAAGCTCTTAAGTCTTGTGAACTGCAGCGAAGCTCCGATAAAGGAAAAACTTTTAATAGAGTTAGAAGGAAAATTCACAAGATGGAAAATTCACTATATTTACATATCCACAAGATGGAAAATTCACCCCATCATTCAGTACACAATCTATTTAGTTCAAATAATTGGTGTGTTTTATTCATTTCCATGAACATATGCCTACTCTAAGTTTAGCCACCATAGTTTTTTCACATAATAAATGTATTTTTTCTCTTTACATGTCATATGAAACGATGACCTTTTTAAATTATAAGCATCGATGATTTGTACCCAAAATATAAGCACCAATGTTTTCTTCCTAAAATATAAGCATTAATGTTTTTTCCCAAAATTTAAAAACAAGTACTCATTGTTATAATATATGCACCAATGCTCATTGGTATACCATATGTATGAATGCTTAGTTGTACAATATATGCACTAGTTATACTTAAATACAAATTGCACAACAATGCACATAATACAACATCATCGTCATTGTGTTTAAATATACAAATGTGTTAGCACTTTAATAAATATATTCAAGGTATCGATGTGTTTAGAGAAATGCACCAATGTTGTTACAATATAATATATGCACTCGTATGTGCACTAAAACATACCAAACAGTGCATTGGAGATGAATGTAAACATTTGTTCTGCCACTCTAATGTATAACCATTGATGTGATTTTTCTATGATATATGCACCAATGCTAAGGAATTATGTGCATGCACTATTGCAATTTAGTTATATAAGGTGCACTCATGTCCATTATAGAAATATAGAGTACTCGATAAAAAATATTTGATGAAATATTCAGCTACCAATTGTTTTTTTTAGTAATAGTGAATATTCTCGAAAAACATTGTGCTACAAAAAACATATATTGTACCAAAGGTTTTTTGGATGGTTTCTTCCAATCTTGTAACACTAAAAAACTTCTCTCTAGCCTCCTCTACATGATGTTTTATTTATAGTATAGGGTTCAAATTTTTATCTCAATATAGGGGAATCTTTTTTACCCCTTCAAGGTACAATCCTTCTTGGACCTACTACCACCACACATGTTTTTCCAATTGAAACTCTTGAATCAAAAATAAACATTTTGTGATGATATATTCTTGACTATGCCACTCAATATAACGGGTCTTTACATCTTTGTGCAACAGATGCACCTTCATATGGGATGAGAAATCCCAATTAGAGTTCTTCACAAAATTCTCTAACATAGAACACTTCATCATCTATTCATGGTTTAGTGACTATTTCATCGTTTCTTTTGTTGTTTCCCATGTCTTATACCAAAATGACCATGCTACCCATGCATATACCATATTACATTAATGAGATCCTATTGAATATTTCTTACAAAAGTCATCAACAGATATGTAAAAATATCTTTTTCATGTCCTTCTTAGTGACATACTCTATTGTTGACAAATTCATGTACCATCCTCTACCAATGCCTATCCTTTATCAATTATTTCTATAGTGGAACTCATGTTGGGCTCTTATATAGATTTTTCTCCTAACAGAAGATACTCCTTATGAATTTGTCTAGCCGTCCATCTTCCATGGTTTCATCCATGCAATGAAATCTTACAAGAAATAGAAAATCATCGCTTATAAAACCTGAGTGCAATCATCGCATCCATACTATAATCAATGTAGTTCCCATTTGAAAACTAGGAATCAATCTCAGAAACTGCACAAACTATCCAATAGTTTTCACAAATACATAATTATGTATGTTAACTAATTCACTAGAAGGGAAAAAGTGAATCCTACCTTCAACAGGACTTCCAACATGAAAATGATCTTCCTTTCTAACTACACATGAAAATGATCTTCCTTACTTAAATATTTGGTATTTAAGTAAGAAAAAACATTTCAAGAATCCCTCAAATTAATGGATTCACATTGAACATTTAAATGTGAATTCATCACTATGTACTATTATAGCTCAAAATGACACATCTCTTCCTTTGACCACTTTCCTATTTTGTTGTCGCATGTCGACACTTCCATGACGACACTTCATGAAAAGTCATTGAAAGTCACTGAAAAAACACCTAACTTGGAGGACACATATCTTTAGTTATGTAACTCTTTTTTACCTCATCTATACACCATTCGAAAGATATTTCTGTTTTCTAAGACTTTCCAGAAGACACCAATGTCTAAAAATGCCCAGACATACCCTAAAAATGAGTTTTTTGTGTGTACAAAACTTTCCTTAAGTAAAACCCGCATACATACGTGAGTTGCTATATATAATAGTCACGTATGCCTTAAATACATGACTTTTCTCATCGCAACTTGCGTGTACTCCTCATGTATGCGACTGTTGTTTCTACAACCTCCGTACGCCTCCTAAAAATGTCAAAAAAATATGAATTTTGAAATTTTAGTAGTTTGGGTAGTTATGCAACTGACTCCTTCAGTTGTAACTACTTTGTCTTCGATCCTAACTCTTCATTAAACATATAAATAGAGGTAGGGAAGTACATGAGAGGGGACTTGAATCTTTGCATTGTTATGTTGTAGGATTTGGAGCTCTCTTTTCCCACACCTTTTCCCTAGAAGGATTCTCCTTGTGTTGCAGAGCTTGGAGGCTGAGTTCCTTGGAGAAGAGAAGCAGCAGAACTAGATCAAGGTTTCGTGAGGTGCCGAACTTGAAGAGAAGGTATACTTGTACTTGTTTTCAAGATTAATAAAGATGTGATGTCCTTATTCTTCCCAAATCATTGTTTAATGTGTGATTGAATATTTTTTTATGATCAGATTCTGATGTTAATCAGATTATTATTTCATGTTTATTTGATTACCATTTCTTTATATGTAGTCATATCAGTTTGAGGAAGGTATAACTTGTTTTGCAGGTCTCTTGGAGCAATAGGAGTGAGAGGAGAAAGAAGAGGATTGAAGGGCTACTTGGATCAACCTTCATTTGGCTAAGTTATGAACCATTCTAATTTCTAATATTGCTTATATATGCTTGCTGAACACTATGCATCTCTCTTTCAACCCCAGTACATTGATGGCCTCTTAAACCCTAGCCATATGATACTTTTATTTACAACAGAACTGGTGAATACACTGGGGAAAACCTTGTCTATTTGGGGTTTCTTTGTCTTTATTTCAGCCTTTTGTGAAGTTTTAGGTCCTTATTTCTACTTAGGAACACCTTATAAGTCTAATAGCACGCTTCCCCTACCTTCCTAAGGCAGTTTTTGACCTTTTTGGGAGTTTTTCTACCCATACGCAAGTTGCAGACTGAACAATCATGTGTCTGGTTTGGTACATGTGACTTTCTATACTGTCAACCCATGTATGATACGTGACTTGTCAGTGGTACAACTCCCATGTGCTTGTACATGTAACTTGTTGTATTGTCAACTCGCGTATGACACGCGACCTGTCAATAGTACAACCCGCGTTTGCCCCTAAAACATTGTTTTTCCTCATTTTTTTGGTTCTTTCTATTGTTGTGGGTTGTTTGGTAGGTCTTTTGTTGTCGTCTATAGGTGCATGAATTTAGGGAGTTAGTGTCATCCCTTTTGGTTGTTCTTTATCTATGTGGTAAGTTTTTTTATATCATTAGGGTTTGCTCTTTGCTCTTTCCTCCCACCCCCTTTGCTTGGCATGATTTTTGGCTTATGTTTCTTGTCAACCTCTGTTAGTGATCTTTGTTTGAGTTCAGAAGATTTTTGGTGTTTGTTTCCATCTTATTTTGTTGGTTAAATTCACCATGCCAAAGTAGTTGACTTGTCTCTTATGCAAGCCTTCCTTCCAAGTAGGGTTTATACTGACTTTAGGGAATTCTAGAGTTTGTTTGGTGGTTGTATAGCGAAGTTCCTTTTTCTTTGTTCTTGTCATCTGCATGTTTTTAGTTTGTAGGTATTTTTTATTTTGCATTTATAAAAGAAAAATAAAAAGAACATATACTTGTTTTTGCTGCTTTCCCCTGCACCTCTTTCTTTGGCTTGAACTTGTTGGACAAGGTATTGAGAAACCTCTTTTTGTAGGCTTAGATTGATACTTGGGACTTCTTGACCTTTGTTTATGTTAGTATTATTGCTTAGTCTCTTCATTCCAAAGTTTTTGGCTTGTTTACCTTTGTGAGCTTTCCTTCCAAGAGAGGTTATATCCAATTTTAGGGAAACCTAGGGTTTGTTTGTGGGGTGTAGAGTGGTTGTCTATTTGATTTGCTTACATTACTTGCTTGCATTAGTTGATAGGTTGTTTGTTCTTTTGCATTTATAAAAGAAAAAGACAAAAACACATGTTTGCTTTACATGCATGTAGATTAGGTTTTTAGTCTAGATTACATGGCATATCATTGTTTTTGAAAAAATAAATAAAAAGAATTGTTCTTTTGTGGCTTTCAAGTTTTCTATTTGAAAAAAGAAAGAGAAGAGTTTTTGATTTTTTCATTTCATTTCTTTTTTCTTAGTCATTTTCTTTTAACTTTGAGTCAAAACACCACATAAGTTTCATGTCATTTACCCTCTGACTAAAAACAACCCTTAAAATAAATGATATAATTGAAAAATTATTAGTAAGTTTTATTTTATAGAGTCATACACCAACTAGCTCAGGCTAGACTTGTGGGATAGGGAGTTTAAACTCACCACAAGTATAAAATTTCAGACATAGTTGGCCAATCACTAGGTAAAACTTTTTCTACATTGATTATATCTGGGAAGATCCTCTCAAACGGGAGTTAAGCACGAGGTCATTTGGAGGCTTGGACTGAGGAGATAACCCTCTGATTCCTTGTCAAAGCATAGAACAAGGTTTTTTCACATCTGGGGATTCTGTCTTAGAGAAGGTTTCGGGATTTTCTACCCTACCCATGCGTGCGAACCAGGCTTGTGACTGTCCCCCCAGACTATCAATATAGTTAAGGTATCCTTTAGTCTCTTTGACATTTAGGTTTCATACATAGGTACACCGAAAGGCTATTTCTGGTTGACCTTGGATGGGATTGGGAGGTAACCTCGGTAGAATGTGTGGGAGGGTGGTGGGTGATTCCTTTGCTTGTGCCTAAGAACATCTATAGGGACACTAAGTAACTGTCTAGCAGCTTTCTTCTGGAAAGCATATCCTATACATGTTTGTCTATTTGGCTTTAGGAATTTTTTAGTGAGTGTTGTGTGGTTTGTTTGTACTTAGTGTACCTTTAGGTGTGTGCTTTGTAATTTTGGTTTCCTTTCAACCTTAGACTTTGTCTCCTTGTTTGAAACTATGTCTAACACCCCTTTGAACACCAACCATGAGATCCCCATGCTGGGAACTCCTTGTACTATTCCTCTCACGGGGAATGTTGGTGTTCCCTTGATGGACACCTTGAATCTACCTGGATTCACCCTAGGGCTACCGGTGTGGTTGTTTTCCACTCCAACTATCTTGAATTCTCTTGGTGCTTCTCAAGTAAGTTCCTTATATCAAGTGCATCAAAAAACTGCTTCCCCTTCACATGTAGTTGATTCTCCTCCTCCTTCTGCCTCATGCGGTGAAAGTACTAATACTAGTAACCGACAGTTTAAAAGGAGTAAAATAAGGAGGAATAGGAAGAAGGCACATAAGAAAGTGGGCACCCATTCAACCTCTGCAAGTCAAGTTGAACCTCACCACCTAGCCTCTACAGTTCATGCTAGGGGCACCTATCCAACCTTTGCAAGTCATTTTGGATCTAAGCACTCAACCTCTGTAAGTCAAGTTGATATTCACCATCCAGCCTATGTTGATCATGTTGGTGGGATCCTTCCAACCTTTCTAGGTCACATTGGGTCCAGTCACTCAGCCTATGCAGTTCATGCTCAAGGCACCCATTCAACCTCTGATTTTCAAGTTGAACCTCCCCATCCAATCTCTGCAACTCATTTTGGATCCATCCACCCAGCCTCTGAAGTTCATGCTAGGGGCATACACTCAACTGCTCCAAAGAATGTTGATCCTAACCATTCAGCCTCTATTGTTCATGCTGGTGGTGCTCATCCAACCTTTGCAAGTCATGTTGGACCCAGTATCTTAGCCTCTGTAAGTCTTTCTAGATGCAGTGTCTTAGCCTTTGTCGTTCATGTTGAAGACAATTCGTCAATCACCGTGAGTCATGTTGACACTGTTAAAAATACTACCTACTCAAAACACAAGCCCAAGTTTCCTTGTAAGCTTTGTGAGGGAGACCCTTCTATCATGGAGGTGCAAAGAGTTTGGTTTCATGGTCATCCCATTTTTGAACATCCTGAACTCTCTCAACAACCAGCCTCTCTTAGTCATGTTGGATCTAGTCACCCAGCCACTGTAGTTCATGTTGGGGGAAAACTCTCACCCTATGTAGATCATGTTGAGAGAAAATAGTCAGTCACTGCTAATCATGTTGACACTGTTGAGAAACCTGGTCATTCGAAGTGCAAACTTAAGTTCCTTGTAAGTTATGTGAGGGAGATCATCTTACTCACCAGTGCCCTGCTATCGCGGAGGTGCAAAGAGTGTGTTCCAAGACTGAAGAATTTCCTTCTTATGAACAACCTATAGTTTCTCAACAACCTACTCAACCTTTGTTTGATTAATTGGTCAAACAAATATTAGGTTTGGTCGATCCCACTCTTCTTTTGGAGAGTGATCCTGATGTGATTGAACCAATGTCATCTTTGGTCAATCCCACTCTCCCTTCAGAGAGTGACTTTCACGAATCAGTTGAATCGATTCCATTGTCAATCAATCCCACTCTTCCTTTGGAGAGTGAAGTGTCTACTAGTCACATTTTCTTCACTGCCCGTTCAGAACTTACTAAACAAGGGGGCACTGAACTTGCTTCGGATCAACCCCCACCAAGCTCTCGGATTGCTTCCTTTGATTGGGATAGCCTAGTTGAGCTTCGCCTTCCTTTTGATGCACCTTTCCAGAAAAAGGTCAAAGTTGAATCATATATGATTGCTCATTGTCTTGTTGATGAAGGAGCCTTAGTTAGTATTTTGTTTGCTCGTGCTTGGCGAGGCATGGGATCTCCCAGCCTTGTGTTGACTGCTAGTCAATTACTGGCGTTTGATAGAAGAACTTCTATAGCCTTGGGAATCATTTCTCAAACACCTGTTACTTTGGGTGGGAAGACCGTCTTAGTTGAATTCATAGTGATAGAAGACCCCTTGGACTTTAATATGCTCCTTGGACATGATTATGTCTATGCCATGCAATCTGTGGTGTCAACATTCTTTCATGTGATGTACTTCAATCATGGCGAAGAAATTGTCACTATTGATTAGTTGGATTTTCTTGATCTGTATCCTGACCCAACTAGAGACCAGGTCTTTCCTTTATTGATTCCCAGTATTTCTATAGACACTACCCCACCATAGGTGAGCTATGTGGCCTCATGTCCTTTGCATTCAATTGCTACTAAGAAGCAGCCTCTGTTTTCATGCTTACCTTCTCGGGACTTGGTCCCAGCAGTTGACCAGGTGAGTCATCCTATACAGATTGTGGAGCTAATCTCCACTTTGTCAATCCATTTGAAAGTTTAGAAATGTGTCCTATTTCGGATGATCTCCTTTCTTTAGATGGATTCTTCCTAGAGTCTTTGATACAGTCTGATCTTCTATTGGATGTTGGTTCAGTTGTGACTAAGTCTAACCCTGATTTGCCTAGTAAGCCTGACCTTTCTTCTTATATTGGTCTTGTTGAGTCTTAAAACTCTCCCTTTGATCAGCAAGTCAGTGATCCTGATGAGTTTTATTTTTCTTATGAATTTTTAACTTCTATGATACTGAGTTTGTTCCTACAGACTCTATCTCCCTTGTTTATTTTTGCTCTCCTTCTAAGGTTGATCTTACTGATTATAAACTCTCGAGCCTTGGTTCTATCGAATCTTCTTCAGTCGATTCTTCCTTTACTTTAACTTTTGTAGAATATAGCAAAGCCACATGTTCTTGCCAAAGTGACCCACATCAGATCATTTCTTCTAAATATGATCCTGATGTTGTTGTTTCTTGGAGACAAGATTCTTGGTTGGATTAACAACTATTTACTACCCTTGTCTTATTGTTCAAGCTATAACTACATTTGCATGTGCCCTACTTGCGCTTATGAGCCTGATGCTAGCTTCCACGCTTTTAGCTTGTTGTATAAGCCCTCATCTTTGTTCTCATCATTGCTATGCCTTGTATCATTTTGCCTTTGCAACTTTACACCTTTCACCATGAGGAGACATTCCCCGAGTGGCCTTATCTTGCTCAATTTTCTTGCATTGTGCATAGATTTGTTCCTTGTGCTTGGAACTAGTTTTGTTTATATATGACACTCATCTCCTCGCATTTAGAGCATTCTTTCTGCTCTCCTTCGAGCTCATTAAAATTAGTAAGGAGGCCGTAAGTTGAATTTTCTGGACTCGTTAAAACTTCATGGGAAATATATTGAGTTTATTTAGGCCTAGGTCTGACTCCTCAAAATAGACTTGACTGCTGAGTAAACTTGTCCATTCAGGCTCGTTAAGAATATGTGAATGGGCGTCCACATTGGTGATAGGTTATCACATTCTCATACCATGTGGAATAATACGAGAAAGGAACACTCTCTTTTCTTCAGAATTGAAAAGAGTATTCTTAGGAATAGGTTTATCACTTTTTCGGACCTAAGGGACTAAAATTACAGAAAAGGAACCTCTGGTATGAGCTTAGTTTTCTCTTTTTCATGGCCTGGACCAAAACATGAAAAAGATTTTGAGTGTACTTTATGTCTTTGTCATGCTCATTAAACCCTAAAGAACAAAGAATTGAGTTTATTGTTGTAAGCCTCATTTCTCATAATCAAATGGATCTTTCCAAGTGATCGTGCCTTCCTTCACACTCATAAAACTCAGGCTATATGTTGCTTTTGAAGGAGCATTGAGTAGGTGGTAATTTAACCTTTTTCGGACCTTCCTGACTAAATATGAAAAAGGTGTGCCTTACTTCTTCGGAAGCTAAGAGAGTTCTTCTTTGGTATGTTTTATACTTTTTCGGCCTCAGGAGACTAAATTTACGAAAAAGAACCCCCATGGAGTCTTATTTGGATTTTTCAGACTCTTTAAACTATGAAAATATCATCAAGCATGTACTAGTTCGGGCTCCTAAAATCCACAAATCAATGCTTTATCAATCATTCTTCTTTCTTTTCTTTGAGCTTGCCAAAAATGAAGAGGGTCCCGAGTTTGCTTTCTTGGACTCGTTAAACCTTGACAAGAAAGAGGGGAAGGGAAGTTCATTCACATGTTTTTTACATCATGGCAGGAAGTCTTGTTTCCTTGAACAAAGCAACAGTTTTGAGTCTATCAACAGTTAGGTCCTAGTATTTTGACCTTATCCTGATTCAGAGTTTCTTAATCCTCCAGTTGGTCTCTTTTCCAATTATATGGGGAATCTGTCAATGTATCTTACATTGTAGATTTGTGTTGTTGTTCTTTTTGTGTCAAAATATTCCTAAGACACTTCTTGTGTTGTTCTCACTATTCAAGGATTAAACCTTTGTCGGCCATTCTGCGGTTGCCTTGACCTTTTTTGTTGGCCATTCCCTGGTATCAGTTCATTACATCATGTATTCAACATTTCTTGTCATGAAATTTAGTACCAATTCCATATCCAATTAGTCTTTGGCTTACCTTGTCTTGGATGATGAAGGATTCCTTAATGCCTTCCTTCCAACGGAATCTCTTCCTATCGACTGTAACAAATCTTGCTCTGGGAATGAGATTTAGAGTTTATGATAGTACCTTGGGGATTCTTGTCATTGGTGGCAATTTCCCTCGCTGTTGGGTAGTGGGAATACCTTAATGTCTCCTACTCAATGGGTTCTTCAAGCGTTCTACTTCAATTCCTTGTACTCGCACTTGTTAGAATGTACTAGGTACCTTGGGGACCTTTTTCATTAATGGTGGCTTCCCTCGCGTTTGTTAACGGTTTTCATTATTGACCGATAATAAAAAAATTTCCTCCATGTTGTACTTTAGCTCCTTTATTTGCATGGTTAGGATTTGTACCTTTTGGACAGTTTGGATTGGAGACTTTGGGCTGACAATAGCATCATCATTTTTTCTATTGCCCAAGCTGCGCAAGACCTTGTCACACTTTATTCGACACTTTTTTGAGACATAGATCCACCTTGTATTTTTGTGGCTATGATCGATTGTTGAGTATGGATCCACCTTGTTCATTTGTGGCCATGACTCCTTTAGATTTGATATGGCGCCTTTTTGCATATTGAGCGACCATGATAGTTTCATCAGTTATACATATGTTGGATCTGCCTACATATTTATGGCGATGTTTTGTATATGGACTTGTATGTCCCAGAGATTAGTTTTTTCTGACATTTATCTCTCTTTTAGGTACCTTTGTTCGAGCCTTTTGATCTTGGATTCTTTGCTCTCTCCATACTTAGTTTTTTCCTTTATATTGCATTTTGGATATCATCTCCCCCGTATAACCTCATACATTATGTGGCATCTCTTATAGCTCAAAATGACATGTCTCTTCCTGTGACCACTTTCCAATGTTTTCGCCACATGTCAACACTTCCATGATGACACTTCATGAAAATTCAGTGAAAAAAAACCTACATTGGAGGACCCATATCTTTCATTATGTAACTCCATTTGACCTCATCTATGCACCGTTGGAAATATATTTATGTTAGCTAAAACTTTCCAGAAGACACCATAGTCTGAAAATGCCCTGAAATACCCTAAAAATGAGTTTTTTTGTGTGTACATGACTTTCCTTAAGGCAAACCTGGGTACGTACATGAGTTTCTATATATAATAGTCATGTACACCTTAAATACATGAATTTATGCATTTCAACCTGCGTGTACTCCTCGTGTACATGACTATTGTTTCTGCAACCCACGTACGCCTCTTAAAAATGTCAAAAAAATACGAATTTTGAAATTTGGGTAGTTTGGGTAGTTATGCAAGTGACTTCGTCAGTTGTAACTACTTTGTCTTTGACCCTAACACTTCATTAAACATATAAATAGAGGTAGGGCGGTCCATGAGAGGGGACTTGAATCTTTTCTTTGTTATGCTAGAGAATTTGGAGCTCTCTTTTCCCACACCTTTGCCGTAGAAGCCTTCTCCTTGTGTTGCAGAGCTTGGAGGCTGAGTTCCTTGGAGAAGATAAGCAATAGAACTATATCAAGGTTTTGTGAGGTGCCGAACTTGAAGAGAAGGTATGCTTGTACTTGTTTTCAATATTAATAAAGATGTGATGTCCTTCTTCTTCCCAAATCATTGTTCAATGTGTGATTGAATCTTTTTTTATGATCAGATTGTGATGTTAATCAGATTATTATTTCATGTTTATTTGATTACCATTTCTTTATATGTAGTCATATTGGTTTGAGGAAGGTATAACTTGTTTTCCAGGTCTCTTGGAGCAAGAGGAGTGAGAGGAGCAAGAAGAGGATTGAAGGGCTGCTTGGATCAACCTTCGTTTGGCTAAGGTATGAACCATTCTAATCTCTGATATTGCTTATATATGCTTGATAAACATTGTGCATCTCTCTTTCAACCCTAGTATGTTGATGGCCTCTTAAAACCTAGCCATAGGATACTTTCCTTTACAACATGTACCGTTCTGTAAGACAATAACCAAGTTAAGGTTGTTCACAAAATCCTCATCCCATGCTTTAATGGACCAGTTATAAACATAGGCCTAACTAGAATTCAATTTTATTCTCCTCCTTATGGTCCTAGAATAGATTAATTGATATTACAATAGGTTTCCAACAATTAAACCTCATTTATGACATTGAGGTACGTGTCCCCATCACCATTGCAATTCAAGTGTATGGCAATAGTCACTTGTTTATTTGGAAAACATCTACTTGGTTTCATAATATTTCATATTGAACCCCATTTTTTTTACTACTTTATCTATTCACTTATGTCCTCATGCACTTAGAGGTTCATTTTCCATTACTTGTATCTCTTTCTTGGCCAAGGAAATACATGGGTTGTACATAGGTCTACATCTTCATGAGTGCACTCTCAATATGTGGAGAAATGATCACACATAATAATCTGATGTGTATTGTTCCTACCAACCAACATGAATATTCCCATGCAATGAATCCCAAAATAATTTCATTGTTGGTGAAGGTGTAGTATACCCAATTATCATTTTCCCTTCTTCATTCAAGATAAATTTACTACATTAGTGCCATCTATAGGATCCAATGGTTATGAACTTTGTGGGGAAAATAATTAAACCATCCCCTACCTTTCCCTAAAAAATTCCTCTAAATACTAAACAAAGATAAAATTTATGTTTATAAAAAATTTAATGAGGAGCAAAAACCAACATTATTCCAATTGGGTAAATATATTACTTGCTAACAATTTATCCCACGCATATTCTACTAGATAAACATACCCATTATGTTTCATTGTGGAAAAAAATAGTCATTTTTTCAATCCATTGGAATCCATTAAGAGATATCATTGTAGGTACCTATGTTAATTAGTTTTTATATATTCCATGGAAATTATAGCACCATTAATTCATAAATTATCCAATATGTATGGTTTTTGTAAGGGCTGACAAGGATTCATGCGAACTTGGTTCTCCATTGACAACCTCCTATCAACTAGATGTTCAACTAAGAAAAGATAGTTCAAGAAGAGTGATCACCTTAAAAAATTCTCACACAAGCATATCACCAATAAACACACCAATACTTTTATGTGGTTTACACCCCGGAAGAGAGAAAAACTCCATAAACCCATCGAAATAGCTACTATATATCTCCAACTTGATCATTTGTACGAAAAAATAACACTTTGATAACATGATCATGAACATGATTTTTGATGAAGTGCATACATATATAAATGTGTTTGATGTAGTGATGCTGAAATGGATCTTTAACGATCTTTATGGCATATGAATTAACACACTGAATTAATCAAATGTTGTTGCTCAAATCCAAACTCTAAAAGGATTTGTTGAAATCACAAGGATTTTTCACTTGCATTTATTATGGTTCAATGCTCTATTTCCATCAAATAAATAACAAGATCTTGTTGTTTCGTACAACCCCAAGTGGCATGTTCAAATCCAAGACTAAAAAATAACCTCCAATAGATTTTTTATAATCAAGGTCACGAACCCAATCTAAACTAGTGAAACCAACCAACTAAAGTGCCCCTCTAAACTATAATGAATATTGTACTAAACAATACCTAAAATGTGTCAAATTATGATTTTTGTTGATTTCCAATGGACTTCATCAAAAAATTTCATATAGAGGGAACAAGACTTACAACAAAGGAAATATCAAGATGGATATGAGTCAATTATAAGAGACTACAAACAAATAATAATACAAGAAGAAATCTACTTCAGGTGAAGCGAAAGTGGTAGAAATTTTGACTCCAGAATCAAAGGGAGATGGGGATTACTCACAATATTCCATGTAATAATGATGAAGAATGTCATAAACATAATTTTACTAAGACATAAAGATTTCGTCTTTGGTTTGCAAGACTTGGAGGCCAAGAAGACAATGTAAATGTCCTAATTATGTCATTTAAATTTTTTTCTTAAGATTAAATTTCATATGGGTTCAAATTTTAGAGTTAATACCAATAACGATAAGTTCATAAAAATATAGAAAAATGATGATGATGTGGTTTCCTACTTTCTTCATATAGACATTGAGGTTAGAATGGAATCTAGAAAAACCAGTTTCAATAAAGGAGAAATCTATCCATCTTAGCATACCAACATGAACAAGATTGCTTAAGGCCATAGGGATTTATTAAGGACACATAAAAAATAGAGTCATTTTGAACATATCTATGATATTCTTTAATGTAAATTTCTTTATGAAAATCCCTGTGTAAGAAGGAGAACTTGAAATCCAGTTGATAGGCCTCCCATTTATCTAACGAAATGAGGGAAAGAACAAAGCAAATAAGGTTTAATTTTATTTAATTCTTTTAAGTTGGGAAATTTATTTGGTAGTTGGAATTCCCTCTCGCCTTTCAATGCTTCCATTTGATGCATACATTGGTTTGTAGACCCATTTAAATTTGTGAAGTTTTCTTCCTTTATGAAGATATATAATTTTGCAATTATCATTTGTCATTAAGGAACACTATTATTCATCTATAGTTTTGTCCCAATCTATATTGTGTGAAGCTTGCAAATGTATTTGGACCATCATTATATGAAACTTGATCGAAAAGAGAATTGGTTCGTTAGAATTGAGAACGTGTTCGGTGTTGATCTCTGCGATCATCGACAAGATCGCCAGCTACTTTATATGTTGAATGAACCCACAGATGGCACATATGTCGAACTAGGCTCATAGGCCAAAATATTCTTGGTGAAATTTAACATCTATTCTAATAATAATATCATGGGAATGCAACTAAGTAAGTATATAACCTTTTACATCTTTACAATATCAACCAAATATGTGTTTTGACTATTAGGCTATAATGTTTTATGTCTTTAATCAGGCATATGAGACCATGCTTCATTGCCAAAGAAACATAAGTGAATGAAATGTGGTTTAATGTTACAACATGACTCTTTTGGTGTGATACCTTTTAAATATTTGGTGGGGGTGAAATTAACTTTTTAATTTTCACCATTTATGGTCTCATCCCAAAATTGAAGACTTAGCCCCTCAACTTGGATCATACAATTAGTTGCATGTTTTAAAGTGTGATTCTTTCACTCAAGTACAACATTTTGTTGTGGAGTATATGGAACAGTGTGTTGCTGGATTCCATGTTAAATATAGAAGGTAGTGAACTTGTTTTTAACACATTCTCTATCATTTTTAAATCTTAATGTAAGAATTTGATGACGAGATTGTTTCTTGGGAAGGTACTTGTAGGACAATGAAAATTAATAACTATTTGAAACCAGAAAATAAAGAAGAAAGAAAAGGACCACACAAGTCAGTAGGTATTGAAACTGATTGCACAAATAGATCACATATCACAGATCAATGCACTGACAATTTTATGTGGTTTAAAAACTCAAAGACAAAAGCACTCAACGACCCCATACAAATAACTCGTTGGAGAAATATTATTATGCAAAAGAAAATAATGTTAGAATGAAATTCTGATAATCTATCAATAGGAAAATGACCCTCCATGCTATTTAAATAGAGATCATGGTCCAATCGGCCAATAGAGTGTTAAGCTACATATCTCAATGGTGATTAAGATCGAGGATAAGATGAGCCATTGGATCAGTCTATGTCATGGACCTATTGTGACCGCAAGATTACATATATGTACAAATGCATACTAATGTGTACTAAACACTACTACATTTCGATCCAAAATCCGACGAAACAATCCGATGGCGCATGGATTTCTCTTTTTAAACTTACCAAAAATCACAATGATACATTTTTTTTTGTAAATGTGGCCACAAGCGTTGGTTAAGTGACGGCTATTCTCATAACCGTCGGTTAAGAGACAGCGTGTTGGCAAGCATCGCTTAAGCAATGGATTAAGCGATGACAATTTCCCAAAATAGCCAGTTGTCTTATTATACATCCATTTTAGTCGTCGCTTAAGCGACGATAACTTCCCAAAATAGCCATTTTTTTTAATCCCAAATAGGGATGGAATTTATGTGTCGGCCCTACTAAAAAAAGGTTTTTATGAATTGAAAGTAGTGGAGATAGCTCAGGTAATTAACCTGGAACATAGGACATAGAGACATGGATGGTGCACTAGCAAAGTGGTTAACCCCGTTTGGAAACACCAGCAAAGGCAGAGGAGGAATTGGCAGAGCTAGGAGCGTTGCAAAGTTCTGAGTTCCCTTAAGAAAGAACCTAAATTTTTTAGGTAAATGTGAAATTGATGAAGAATTAGACACTATCCAATGAAGTTATAGGATCCTTTTGCATTTTTAGAATTTTTGCAAGGTTTTAGGGCAGGTATTTTTGAGGTTTTTGTGAAGATGGCAGCTTCATGCTTTTCAATGGAGACTACCCAAGTGCTTCCTTCATTAGAAGCAATAGCAGTAATAGCTTTAGGAGGAGGTTCGGCATGTTTGAAGGCTCCTTGTCCAAGGCTTCCTATGATGGCCTTGCCAATGGATACCACTTGTCATTCAGGGATATCCCATGCTAGCCATGGGATTTCTTGTTTGACCCCTATTTTGGGTAGGAGGCGGGTCCTAAGAATTAGGTCATTAGCACAGGATTCACGAGTGGCGGCAGAAGTTGTAGAGGAGGCACATGATATTCCTTTGGTACAAGCAGAAGAAGAAGTGGAGGATCCCCCCCCCTGCATCAGGAGTTTCAGAAGGAAAAGAATGGGAAGAGCAATTGGGGGGAATTCAAGCAGTTCAGGAGGAAGAATCAGATGTAGAAATTGGTACAGAGAGCAAAGCAGAGAAAGAGACAGTTGGAGACCACGACTATCCTCCTCTTCATAAGGGCACTAAACTATATGTGGGTAATATCCCCTTTGTGCCTAGGTTTGAATGAAGTTTAAGTCCAAAAGGCCTTAGATTTCCCTTTTCACAGATTATAGCATTTCGGGTTGATTCACATCTTTATAGAATATAATTTGAACCTGTTAGGGATAACTGGAATGAATTTCTTATGAGAAATGTTTTGAAGAAACCCTTCCTGAGTAGAATGACACTTCCCAAAAGGAAGTTCATGATGTTCCTCATGACATTAACCCTACCTCTGCTCTCGAACTTGAAAATTCAGTCTTTACCGATGAATTACTGAGAAAAACAAGTGTCTGTGTCTTTTCCCTAAGGTCATTCAGTCATAGTTAATGAAAAAACCCAAATTGAAAACTCTATGTAAGCCCCATAAAAATGAAAGTGATCATATTGCTCATGATAATGAAGACTCCCATTCTCAGGGTTACACTCAACAATTTGATAGCTCGGGAGTAAAATCCTTTCAAATCACTTATTTAAATGGTCATTGGTCTAGGTGTAAATACAAGGAGATATATTCATCCTCTATTTTACATGTAGGTGGTGAGAATCGATCCTCATCTAATCAACAAGTAACCCTTGAATCCATGACAGAAATAACTCTTGGGAGAATCAGTATAATTTGTATCCTCTAAAATCTTGGTCACATTAAAGACCAAATCGGGCCCCAAGTGGATGAAAAATCAAGTCCTTCAGTCTTGATTAATAGTTTATTTCAGAGCATTAGTGGTGATGGTATTTACGATTGTGAACTTCTTGTCGAAAAATACCCGACTAAGAAGGTTTTAGATACAACCACTCATTCCATGTTTGTTCAAGTTGAGAATGAATTCTTTGCCAAATGCTTGGGGAATTGAATATGAAAAATGATGAAAGTTTGCCTCCTAATCAATATTTTGATCAAAATTGTAGCATGTTTTTGTTGAAAGTGAAATGCTTCATAATTACGTTAATGTTATGCTATCCCACCACATTGTCATTGATGATGTAGTGGTTTTAGAACAAAATCCTAGGAGTTTCCAGGTCATGTGTGGCAAATGATCTCGTTCTTTAATTTAGAATGAAGTTTAAGTTCAAGATTTTTATATTAACTATTATTATTTTAGGTTACCCTTTACAACCCTCCAAGTTCGTAGTTATATTCCAGTCATCTGAGCTTGGTAGCAAACAATTGTTTATTTTGGAGCAAATGATAACTCTCCAGTATCCAATAAATTTATATTAATTGTCTTAGGAGGCCAGAGGTCTTGATGCTGGACCTAGGATTGTACAAAAATTGGTTGGCCTTGGCCATAACAGGACATCCAATATTGTCAAACGCATTGCAGAAGAAGAAATTGCACATGTTGCAGTGGGCGTGTCTTGGTTTCTGACAGTATGCAGAAAGATGGGTTGCATGCCTGACAAGACATTTACAGGTCTGTATGGAAATATGAACCCCGATAGATACATATAGAACGTGAAATTCATAATCCTTTAGATGCCATGCCCCAAGCATGCCTTTTCGTTGATCTACCCTTGTTCATCAACTTGCTTTTATGACATACATAATTTTGGTGTAGTATTGCACATTGCATGTTTGTTATAGAGCTGTTAGAGGAGCTTGATGTGGAGATAAAAGGGCCATTTAACTATGAAGCAAGAGCAGAAGCTGGAATGCCTCGTGATTTGTAGGCAAAATTCTCTCTAATTGTTCAGAATAAATTTGTCATTAACAAGACAAACTATTCCTATTTCTTTTTTATTTGGTTTGTTTATACTTATAGTATAAATACCCTCATTTTTTGCATGGTTTGATTTGGAAGCCTATATTTTGACAAGCTACCCTAATTACCTTACTGTTCTTGAAATGCACTACAAAATTCTAGATCAGCACTATGATTACTACCATCTGTGCATTGTACAAGAGCAGTCATAATCAATGTGGGAAAGCTTGTTATGATGTATGCATTTGTATTTGATTCTGTTTTAAACTAGGAAATTAGGACTTCATGGGAAAGAGTGTTATTTTCTATATTGAGACAACTTAAGAGTTTCATATGATTAAATTCTTGGTATAGGTACGACACATCAAATTTGGGTCTGTCAAGATGGGATAACCACCTTGACATGGAAAATGACAAAGAGAGAATGATATTGTAGGTATGTTTGATCCCTTGTTTGTTTGCTTGTTTTAGACATTATGGGTATGCTATAATTTAGCACATATTATGATTTTGATAGAAACTTTGCTGTCCATGAAATTTTTCTTGGATAATTACTACCCGTCATGGAAAGGATGCCAGTACTGAGCAGGCTCATTGCAATCCTCATAAGTTTCCAGTTTCTGATGAAGGTATCAAAACCATTGATTTCGATCTCTCTAAGGTGAGAATCAGATCCTTTAAAAGAATTCTGGTCATTGTAACGTGTTCTTGACCATGGGTGATTAGTGGAATTGTTAAAACTGTAATAGGTTTGGAGAAAGGCTTGCTTGCAGAGTTGCCATGGAGAAAGAAAATTCTGAGCTATGGTAGTGACAAAAATTGTTCTTTGCACATCTACTTGGGTTTTCTCAACATTGGTAACACTGGTAAACCTTAGTCTGTCTTCTTGGATGGATGGTTAATTAGTAATATATATCTTAAAATCAATCCTAATGTCACATACAAGTTCCATTTGCATTTACACAAGGTGCAAATATTCATATTCGTACCTTCTTGTGGTTGTACATAGGTGTTATTTTTACATGCATCTGCAAAGATTCGTGTTCAGGGTTTGCTTTGTTATCCATCCATTAAATTTATCAAGGCATGGACATTTTTACCAAAATCAAGAACAATACACATCATTTGTTAGAATTTAAGGGCCAGTTATATTAAAAAAGCATAGTACATGCTGGCTTAAAAAAGTAAGCCAACGATGTGGTAATTCCAGCTCCAATAGCATATATATATATATATATATATATATATAAATTGAATTACCATCCTATAGGGAAATTACAGAACTCGGTTTTGAGAATGTATTCTAAATTTTCTGCATGTCATGAATTTGAACAGAGAATTGCTTACCCATGGGAATTTGACTCTAAATGTTTCTTAATTTTGGTTCAGTATTGGCGTTGCTCACTCATATCTGCTACTCAAATTCCAGAACAACGGCAGGACCATGCCAAACACTGGCCAATTCATCAGATCCCCCTTGTTTCTCCTCAGCTCCATCAAATACCATGGTATGATGACCACCATGAAAAATGCTATAAAGCACACAATCTCCATCTTTTTAGTCAGAATTCTATCGATTTTACAGCTCTAAATTTTATGGCACTTAGAACACTCAACTTTATAACACTCAGAACCAACTTATGTATGTAAAAATTTAATTTAGTTTTAGGAGAAGAACTTATTAAAATTAAAGAGTCAATTAGTATTAAAAAATTCATCATTTTTTTTAAAACAGAAAAAGGACATATACCTATATAGTTAATCTATTTTCTTAACATAGAAAATAACAAAATGAGAAATAGTTTTAAATTTTAAAATTTAATTAAGCAGGTCATCTGAAATAACTCTTTGATGCTCAGGGGCAATTTACACTTTTAGTTTTGCTACAAATAACAAGCTCAAAAACATCAGAACAGTAGGCTTGAGTTTTGGAGATGCCAAGAGACTATCTACCGTGGAGATGGATAGTCTCTGCCAAAACTTGAGCTCCAATATAACCCTCTACTTCTATTTGTTGTCTATACAACATGCCATGTTGTGATAGTACAAAAAGAACTATCCGACCACGTAATATGGGTACTAATACTGCCTCAATAATTGAATCTTCCAATAACGTAAAATAATGCATAAGGCTAATGTTATCTTGGGACAGGTCATAAATATTCACAAACTTCGAAAAGACATATCTATATGCATGCTTACATATACAAGTAGATGATAATAAATAATTGCTCTAATTGCAGAATTTCAGAAATAAAGCTACTACAACTTCCATACTTGTTAAGAGTAGTTAACTAAAAATCCATTACAGTTAACTAGTGTGTAAGGAAAATATTTCAGTGAATTTAGCCTTCCTTTTCTATCAGTCTAATTTGGAACATTCATTTTTTTAGTTAATTGTTTTCATTGTTCAATGCTTAGGCTATCCAAACTGTAACTTTTATAAATCATTCTATACTGGTTCATACAAGAGAAACATGGAATTAGGACCCCTTGGTACCAGAATTTTGAAAAGTAGAGTTCAGAAGCATCTGTTGAAAGTTCAAATGAATGGGTTTTTTTCTTTTATATTTTCCAATTAGTACACAGTACGTATGTTGTTTTGATCTGAATGCAGTGGCTGCAATCCCCAAAAAAATCAACTAGACATATTTGCTCGCGACTGTTATCAAAGACGTGAATTAACTCACCTATGTCAGCCTTTCATGATCTCACCGTCTTCAACAGAGATTCATGATATTAAGGTTAGTCCATTTTCTTGACTGTTTAAAGAGTTTTTTAAAATACACAGTAAATGGCATTAATGCTCTCTGCTCAAGTAGGACAGACACATCTAAATGTCGTGTCCTCAAGTAGTACAGACACATCTAAACCCTAGTCTGATATGCACCTCGATGCTGTAAAGATCGAGGTTGCATATCTCAAATTCGAAGATTTTATGCATTGACAATTTGTGTGAACTCAATATCTACATTGTTGAGCTTTGAAGCCTTAAGATACATATCAAATCCGGGTTTAGATGGGTTTTTCCAGGTGATCAATAACCAGCCTGCCGTGCAACTGTCGGCACATTAAATGATGAGCAGGCTTGCTAATTTTCTCCCGTATGTCCCAGTGTTCATATTCAATGTATCCGAGCATCATATAGCTTCAATGCACCATCACACAACAAAGTGTTGCTGGATCCCTACACCCACCTGGGCTGTAGAGCAACTTGCTTTTCTTGGTGCAAAAATTGTAAATTGTCAGTGTTCTTCACATTCATTATTCATATCTGAAACAGTCAGTATTATTTCTGGCTTTGTTGTAGGCTATTTATTTGTGAGGAACTAAATCATATTCCATATCTTTCAGATTGTTGAGACAGACTATCTTGTCATAAGAGGAAGCTACAAGATTCTTACATTAGTTGTATATGGATACACTGTTAAGGAACTTGAACAATACAGAAATCAGAGTCTATTTTGAGAATTCTAGACAAATTTAAAAGAGAATTCATAAAGAATCTATCTAGCGAGACTGTTGCGTCATGGGGGCATTCAATCCAGAAGTGGCTGGATGAAAATTTACTTTTAAACACTCCTGATCCTGTACTCCGCGAGGTGAATCTCTATTTAATTTTTTCATTCTTGGTAAGGATGTTGATTTTTTTCTTCAAGTGACTTAAAATAATTTGGCCTTTCAATTTCCTGTATGCAGAGAGGATTTTTGCTGACGATATTAAGTACAGTATATCTATTGTGCATTGAGAAAATAGGTTGCTACCAATTCGTAAAGATAGGTGGGATCAATTTTATATGTCAAATCTTGAGATTCAAACTCCAGATGCCACCAGAACAATTAGCTGCTTTCTCGTCAGCTTGTTTGATTTTTCTGGCACTAGGAGCTCTAGAACACGTGTCTCACTATGCGGTTGGGTGTGAGGCACTCATTGGATCAGAGCCGCACTATTGGAAACTTTTGGGGGATATACTAATTGGAAAAGAATTTGACCATGTTGCTCGAACTGCTATCAATATTTTACGCCGTTTACGTTTATTTAAAATAATTGATCGGTTTCAGGTGACTACTACTTATGTTGTTTTATCAACTATTGTTAATTACTCGTGTCATCTCAATTATGATTGCACAATGCCATCGCTTAATTTCTATGTCTATGTAAGTTGTCCAAGGAATGAGATAAAAGACTTGACAACTATTTGCCATGATCCATAACTTCGAATACCAGTGCTTGTTACATTTATCCTCCATCATTTTTGCACTTGTAGTTCTGAGAAAGAGATGTTTCTTGTACAGGGAAAGAGGATTTTTTTCTATTAGAGAAATTTTAAATGAAAAGGATCGTAAATCCACTCTTCTAATTTAAAAAGGAAGTCAAATAATGCGTTATCTGAAAGAAAATTGACAGAGGCTTGTAATTCGTTCAATAAAGTTTTATACTGTTGTAAGTGAGTTTTATTTGTGGTTGAAGTCCAGGGTTGACGAGTTGACAGCTTTGGAAAATCCGGATTTATAAAATATTGTGGAAGTACAATCCTTACTTAAGGAACTTCTGGTAGATCCGTCCCACTAATTGGTTTTTACCTTGTTAGGCAGAATTTAGTTGACAAATTCAGTTATCAATGTTGTAACTTGAATATGCACCTACACTTACTGCAGAATTTGTTGAACCTTCAAAACCCAACAGATGGCCTGTGCTTATCACCAGTGCAAATACATGCCAAGTTTGCATCTGATGGTGATGTCAATGGTCTCTCATTTAAAGAAACACTTGGTTTAATTTCCTCATCTAAGTACTGTAGAGCTAGGCATGAAATTGACCTTCATATTTGTTCATTGATAAAGGTATACCTTGTATTCACTGGGTGCATAATTTTGGTTTTGATCTTGTCCTACTTGGTTAAATATAGATTCTTCCAAATTCCAAATATTGTATATAAGTTTACGGTGATTAGATTTGATGCTATTAATGATATGGTATCTTGAATTTTGGCATGGTTAAATGGTTGGTCAATTATATCATTTGGTAGCACCGGGATTGACTAGATATAATATGATCAGTGCAGGAGAAGAATTTTATCGCACTGCTCTCTCGCAATTTGTATTTTTATTAGGTGATTTTTTTTTTTTTAAAACACTAACAGCCGTCGCTTAACCGATGCTTCTGTAGGTGATTTTTTATAAAAAAATTCAATAAGTGTCACTTAAGCGACGGGGTTTTTTGGCTAAGCGTCACTTAACCGACAGTTTGCTTTAGTGAACCGACGGTTAAGCGACGCTTAGCCAAAAACACCCATCTCTTAAGCGACACTTATTGAATTTAAAAAAAAAAAATCATCAAAACCGTCGGTTAAGTGATGCTTAGCCAAAAACACCGTCTCTTAAGCGACACACTTATTGAATTTTTTTTAAAAAACATGACTTACAGAAGTCGCTTAAGCGACGCTTAACCGACGATTTACATTTAACCGACGATAAACTTACCTGTCGATTAACCGATGGATTGGGAAGATGTCGGATACCCGATGCAAAGCCACTGATGCTTAAAAAAAATCATAGTGTCGTACATGCGACAGGGAAGTGTCGAAAATCCGACAATACAGCCGTCGGATTTTTGGTCGAAATGTAGTAGTGAAAGAAGCACATTTTACGGAAAGACACATTATAACAAGTTGATCTTAACACACTCCTAAGTGTTTAAATATCCTAACACTACCTTGCTCAAAGTTTGATATAACAAGAGGTATATGACTCATTCACTTTATGCCTATGCCATCCTAATATGAGCCTACCTTCAGCTTCATGTCTATATGAGTGGAGGGGAAATCACATAAATACCCAATGGTTGTTCATGGATCTAGAGTAAGATACCAAAATTTACCTTTACAATCTAGAATACAAGTCCCATTTATCTTCAATTAGCGAGCCTCTTCTTCATCTATAGTTAAAAATAAAGTAAATCTCACCATGTTTCTCAAATTATTCTTAAAACTCATGTTCTATGGGTACATCTCGTTGATGGAGGTAAATTTTAGGCATAATAAAAAATAGCTAGCTTCTAATTTTATCCTTTTTAAACATCTTATGAATTTTATAACTCAGCATGAATATGAATCCTGTTGTGCAGAGCTACTCGAATTGCCTCTAAATTCAAATACGACTCTAATCCACAACATAGAATCCCCATTGATGTGATAAGGATTGTTTCAATTAGGTAATTACAATACAAACTCTCAAGAATCTATCTCACCACCATGACACACGTGTTGTTCCATGGAGGCCTTAAAATCATTTAAATGTATGCTTAATGTGCAATAATAAATATGGAACAAATTAACAAACATGAGATAATAGATTCAATGAAAATCAAGTGTCTATATCCAACAACAATCCTAATCCATGTAATTTATAATAACAAATAACATTCAATTGCAAATTCATCAATAGGGGTATTAGACTTATCTTTATCCAATTCCGGTCCAAGCAATTAGTTGCATAAGGGAAATTTTCTAATAACATCTAGTGATATAGGCTTCATGACACCCCCATGATATTCCACCAAGGTGAAGCAATTTGAACTACATGCTCTAAACTTACTCAACCTAGTCCATTTGTGTCATGGCTCAACCAACCTACTCTTCAGAGAGCACTCCAAGCCTCTCTTTCAAGATCATAAAATAGTGATTGTGTTCTCTTCCATTACCTTATACAACAAAAGGAAGATCATACCCTTCACTGCTTAATCCCCTTCAATGCTCCTCAATGCACGCAAAAAAATACCAACACTTTCAATTATTTTTTGGGAATAACTTGGAAGAATATAACTTAACACTCAAACAAAATATATATTGATAACATGTGGGCGAACGATTCCTATCATGCCCAACCTCTCTTATCCTTGATAACATCTCAATATATTCCCCAAAGTCTATATATCCTCCATTCATGATATTGATTTTTGGTCATCTTTAGATTTTCTAGTTAATACTTAAGATATGGAGAACATAAAATGAGAGTTGGAAAGATTGAACATGAGAATGCTGAGGATAAATTGACACTAATAGAGTTGACGGTATGATAGTTGAAATTAATTTTGATAGGAGAATGAAGTATTGTTATATTTCTCACAAGATCGTTGTACTTAACCCATGCTAGAAAAAACTACACAAGGTAGACTTCCTCACGAACATCCCATATGTTCTAAATGAATGACTTTCTATGTGGAAGGACTATGATGGTTTCATTTAAGACATGTGGTTGAAAAATGGATGATGCTTTAGGTTACCAATTAACATTAAAGGATTCATTTTTCATAGGTTTTCTTTCTGTTTCCCCTTTTTTCCGAATCTCATCCCCTTTAGTCCAATCCATAGCTATTGAAGGGTATGTACACCTATGTAGACTTTAGCAGTTAAATCACTACGCAGAGGGGGGTCCCTTGTCCCACAAACAAGGGGTCTCATACACCAATTGGTGTCTAGCTTGGTAGTGACCTTAAAAATATATTATTATTATTTATTATTATATTTTATTACAACATTAATATTTGCATACCTTTGGTTGCACTAAGAGTAGCTAGTAATGTTATGCTTCAAAAATAAAAATAAATTACATGTCACCTAAGAAAGCAAATTTAACAAAATAATAAAAACATGCTCACTTAAATAAATACACACATCATGTGCACTCATAAAAAATACTGCATAGATGCATCTAAAACCCAAATCTAACACGGATATGGATTCTTGAAATGTAAAAATTTTAAATAAAATAGATTTACTCCCAAGAAATGGATAACATTACCTACCTAGGCATCCACTAACGGGACCTTGGCATTCTAATAGAAATCCAAACAAACATATTTACATAATATTATTAATAAATTTTCTTAGCATTAAAAAAACTTAATAGAGTGTCCAAATGTAAAATAGAATATTAATAATTTGAAATTTTTTTGTATGTAATGTGAACTTGTTAGGTCTTTCAACTTAATGAAAATCATTTAATGAGATTGAGATAAAAAAGTGGACAAAGTGAACTTTTAAGGCAAAGTTCTACATTGAACTACTCCATTTCTCTAAATTTCAATTATTTAGATCATCTTAAAATGGACCAGAAACATTAACCAAGATGTATAGTCAAAGTCCTCATACAAGTCAAAATTCCTATTAGTTAGCTATAAACAATAAAATATAATTAAATAAACATGGACAAATCAAATTTATTTTAAATAAATAAATATGTTTAAACGTTACTTTACTAATTGGCATCACAACCAGATTCATTTTTTCCTATATCTTCGGAATGAAATTAGGTTACTCATTGGCATGAAATTAGGTTACTCATTGGAATGAAATTAGGTTACTAATTGGCATGACAACAATATTCCTTTTATCATATTTCGTCGGAATGAAATTAGGTTACCACACTATTTGATCTACCTATTATACACATTATATATTTAACCCCGTTTCATCGTTTCATCTTTTAAGCCAGCTTGGGGTTCGCTTTCACGTTTGTGTCTTTAGGTTAAGATCCGTGTCAAGCTTTCGCTGATCTGTGTATAGCATTAGCTTTCACGTTTGTGTGTTTATGTTACGATCTGTCTATAGCTTTCGGTGATCAGCGAGTTAGCGAGTTTAAACTGCTCTAATGGAGGTTCTTCCGAGAGATCTTGTTCGCAAGTGCTTAGTGGGGGTGCCCTACAAATCACACAATAACCTGAAAGCTGTGTGTAGAGACTGGGAGACTATTCTGAGTAACCCTAACTTTTATGTGGACAGAAAGATATCTGGGACGAGCGAGCAGCTCATATGCCTGATCCGACAGGATCTGGATATGGATCCGAGGGTCCATGAGATGACGATAAGCGTATATGACCCTGCGAACGGCACCTTGGAAAGCCTACCAGCCATTGATGAACCCCAGTGTCGTGGAATACCAAAATGTTGTGAATGCGTTGCAGTGAATCAGAAGCTGTTCCTCATAGGCGGATTGCGGCCGTTCAGCAGCATTGCGATGAAGAGTGTATATATTTATGACTTTGTGTCTGCCAGATGGAGCCGTGGAGCTGACATGTCTACACCTCGACACTCCTTTGCCTCATCTGTGCCATCTTCCACTGGACTGATCTATGTCGCTGGCGGGAAAGTGCAGAGCTGTCTGCAAACCCTATAGCCGCTGCTGAAGCTTATAACGTGGAGGAAGACAGGTGGGAAGTTTTGCCTCCTATGATACAACCGCGCAGCCACGATTGCCGTGGTGTTTTCTTTGAAGGAAAATTCATGGTGATAAGCGGAGATCCATCAGACAGAAGTGCAGAAGTTTTCGATCCTAGTGCCGAAACGTGGAGAAGTTTGGAAGATAGAATGTGGGTCAGTTTAAGGGAAAAAGTAGGGCACATTAGTTATTGTCTGGTTGCCACTTCTACTGATAGCTTGTACTTGTTCACTCGGCACGACATACTGAAATATGCTGGTAGGAATAACGTTTGGACTACTGTGGCTACTCTTCCGCCACAGACTTGCACTGGATCGGAGACTCTTGCTGTTACAGAATGGCGTGACTGGGTTTTTGTAACTGGAATTAACTTTTACAACTTAGGTAAACCCTTCTATTATCTGTTTAACCCGTCAAAAGGACAGTTCATTGAATTTAGCATTGGTGAGGGAGACATAATTGTTACATCTGCAGCAACCATAGAGATTTGAAGTGATTGTCTATTTTTTTGATCAAAAGGACAGTTCATTCAATTTAGCACTGGTGAGGGAGACATAATTGCTACATCTGCAACAACTATAGATATTTGAAGTGATTGTCTAATTTCTTGATTTTTGATATTAACCTGAAGTGATCTTAGGGTTTTTATTATTAACTCGAAGGGATATCTATTTTCTTGATTTTCAGTTCCTCCACCTCTCTTCTTGATTTTGATGTCAATATTTATTAATATTTTTATGTAACCATGGTGAGAACTAAGGACTTAAATATTTTCTTTACTTTGAGTTATACAAATATACCAAATGCTTCTTTCTATATTGTACATGTCATTCACTCCACTCATTTGCCCTATTATTCTCGCCTGTCCCATCTCTAAGTGTTGGGTTGAGGGAAATTAATTCATTGAGATGCAAGAAGAGGTTTATATAAAGTATTAATAAATGAAGTGAAATTATTATGTAAAATTAATAATTTTAAATTTATTGAAATAAAATAAAAATAAATATTTGTTTTAAACCTTAGTGTGGTTGATTGAGTCATTTAGTCATTGTTTATAATCATTAGGTTGATAATTAGTATTTATCCCCCATATTCATTTGCCTAAACAAATAGTTAACTTCCTAGGTCTCTTCAAAATGAATTTGCTTGACCTTTTCAAAACCATTGGTTGATTGGGTCACTTAGTCATTGTTTATAATTATTAGCGAGATAATTATTATTATCTCCAATATTTATTTGGCTAAAAATATTGTTAACTTCCCAGGTCTTTTCAAAATGAAATTGCTTGAAATTTTAGAAACCACTATTCAATGTAGACTTTGTGCCTTTAAAAAAGTTATTTAATGTCTTGATATTATTAATATTATAAAATGATTGTGAATTAAATATGTATTTAGTATAGTAAAATAACTATATAATAAGTAATTTGTACATTATTTTTGTGATGCTAAAATAATAAATATAATAAAAACTTAATAATGACCTCGATCAAAAAAAATTGTGATTATGTATTTTGTATTTTTATTAATATGATTAGGACTAAGTTGAGCATTTTAGCTTGCTTTTATTCAGAAAAATCAGAATTGTAGTTGGCATGCTTGTTCACACTATAAATTAACAAATCAACTACAATTTGTTTTTATTTTGCTAGTTATTTGGTAAAATAATTTTTTGCAATTTTATTTTTCTATAAATTTGGTTGAGGTTATCAATAACTTTCTAACTTAGTAGATTGTCAAAAAGAAAATCATTACCTTGTGTTGTAAGAAAGTATTAACTTAGAGATTTCACTTAAATTGCAATGGTTTAAGCTAGTGTCACTTATATATTTCTTTACTTTTATCAATTTAAATTAAAACTACTCTTTATATGAACAAGGAAACTAAAAACCCTTGGAATCCTAGTATTCTATCTATCTTCCACCCTAATAGAATTGCACTCTAGTGAAATACCTCCTTTTTCATTTGATCATTTTAGTTATCTCTTGAAAATCAATTATAGTTGAAGAATTTTTTAAATGAGTAACAAAGATTACTTGTTAATATTTCCTTTATTTACTGTTTTATAAGTTATTTACAAATATTCACTTCAAATTTTTTTTGTTCACATGTGTTTGTCCACTTTGCAAATTCTCTCGATATCACTACTCACTGTCAAAATCACAGATCTCAATGCAATAACAAATATATCTAATTCCATATAACATATATGCTCGTGTTGCTGCCACAACTTTGTCTCCCCGATTTTATTTTTTCACTTAAACTCTGGGACCCCTCCTCATCATTTTGTTTGAATTGATTGTTAAAGGCTTGGCACCCTTGAGCATATCTGTTCATTTTCAAGTTGAATGCCCGCGATTTTGTTTGCATCGTTCAATTTAGTTTGAGTCGTGTGGTCTGTCTTAATACCCATAGAACATAAAGAATCTTGCCTTAACAAAGAAAAAATGATTTTTGGGCTGCGATTGATCCTTAACGCGGTCGTTTTTCTCTTTGGATCAGGCCTCTTTCAGAAGATGCTGAGCCCCAACTCATCCGCCGTTGCGGCTCCTGGATCAAACTTTCCGCCCGATTGGAGTTTCGTCCGACGCCCGACTCGTCTGTTTAGACCGCCTACTCCTAAACTTCTACTTGCCCGCCGTTGCGGCCAGAAGGATAAATTCAGCTTCCGACGCGGGTGTCGTCCGACGTCCGACTTAAGCTCTTTTCTCCCGCCCGCGTCGCTAAGCCTTTGCATCATCCGCCGTTACAGCTGGGGAGATCCTCTTCGCTCTTGATTGGAGTTCCTTCCGACGCCCGAACTTTTCTTCTTCAGCCCTCGTCGCCCGCTTTCAGCCTTTTCCCCCTCCGCCCTTGC
Organism: Pseudotsuga menziesii; assembly: GCA_001517045.1. NCBI lineage: Eukaryota > Viridiplantae > Streptophyta > Pinopsida > Pinales > Pinaceae > Pseudotsuga > Pseudotsuga menziesii. The sequence goes on from LPNX010988344.1 coordinate 86,250, forward strand.
GGGTGGCAGAGCAATCTAGCCTCCGATACACTTCTCCCCGGCGTCTGATTACCTTTGTCGCCCATGTTGTCACTCACCTGCTTCTTATGCTCCTCCGTTGTTGCGGCTTTTGAAGCCTTGTCCCGTCCGATCCGGGTATCACCCGACCGTCGATTGATCTATCTTTGTTTCCATCCCAAGCTTACGCGAGTTCCCGCCCAGATGAACCAGGCCATCTCATTGTGGACTTATCATTATGGTTAAAAAAATTTCATTGCCCAATATCTCAGTTTAGTGGATAATGCACCATAATTGTATGCAGGGAGTATCCCATAGATCGCTGAAGCAACTTATTGTGAAGAAGAGGACAACACAAATGAATGACAGGGGCACCGACGAGGCAGTTTCAGCAGTTACTGTCAGAAGGTAAACGCCTATTGAAAATGATTGGGGAAAACGTAACGACTAGAGAAGAAACTAAATCGTCAAAGGGGTTGAAAGGTCACACGCTGAAGGCAGCCCAGGAGATGGCAATTGTAGTTTAAATAGTTGGAAGTAGGACTGAAATGGGGCTTTTTCCCCTGGAAAAATTTGTAAATGTTTTCTTGTAAGAGGAACTACTTCGTTTTGCAAAGAAAACTGCAATTCTACCTGGTTGGAGAAAGTGAAATGGAATGTATCAATGCGATTCATGGAATGATGTGAAGAGGAACTATTTCGTTTTCAGCACCATTTCATTTACTATGGGAATGTTTAATTTCCTGAACCTATGTTCTTATTATATGTTCTCTGGTATTTTCAGGATCTTTCCGTGTCAGTAATATTGGTTTTCATATGGAAATTGGCTATCTGGTTGTTAAATACTTGTGATTGTTCATGTGGATGAAAGGCGTATCAGCTAACTGTAATCCTTCATGGTGCACGTGAAAAATGATATTACTCACTTAAATTGATGACTCGCTCCCTAGGGATAGATTAGATAATTAGTTTGTTTTGTTTATTGTATGTGATTTGGTTTCCTGTGGGTCTAAGACGAGAGGTAAGAACCTGTGCATCACATTGTGACTGCCCCTTGCCTTCTAATCACCTTGCACTTAGTTAGGCACTTGCATTTCATCTCTTAATTTAAAATACAAAAACTCGGTGGATCGGGCCGCAACTGGTAAAACTTTGTTTTTTGTTACTTGACTCACGGTGGCCGGACCGCGAACCGGACGAATTCCCTATACCAAACAGTCAGAGGGCTAGTTGGGAATGCTGATTGGGGAGAATCCCTTATTGTTGTGGCTTGCGAATTTGCAGGCCTCAATAGTTTTGGCGCTAGAAGGAGGGCCGCCAGTGCATGGCTGGCCGAGGAAACCCGTTTTCTTGAGAATATTCCATTGGTCACAGTTCTGAAAGTAGTGTACCACGCAATCCAATTCCGAAAGAAGAAGAAAGAGAATATCTATATCCTGTTCGCAACAAGATTGTTAACGATATGAGAAGACACACCAGGGCATACGTAAAGAAGATCAGTGGATTACCAATCATTCACGAGTTTCCTAGAAGAGAATACAAGAAGAAAGACCGTCCTATAATAGAGGACTCAGTGTTGGTTGGAGATTGGGAAGAACTTGTAGAGACTGCCTTACAAGAAGTCGAGCTACCTTTGAACCAAGAAGGCCCAGATACCCCATACATTTCTCCTGTCCACACTCCTATTGGTTCACCTCCACACTCGCCACCTCAACTTATGGCAGGAGTTAACGCCAACCAGCCACCTAATCCTCCAAACCCGCCACCTGCATGGAAAGACAGATCACCTCTGAATCTGACTCCACCTTTGCACGACCTACCTCAAGCCTTTGAAAAGTTATTGCCTAAGTTTGATCCCAATGAGAAGATATTGGTAGACGACCACTTGCAGAGTTTCTACCTGGCCATAGAAGGATTGAGGGAAGGGGAGCATGAAGATGTGGTTTGTAGACTGTTCCCACACACACTCAAAGGAGCTGCAGCTTCTTGGTACTTTGGATTGCCTCCCAACTCTATCCCAGACTGGGATACATTCGAAAGAATGTTCAGAAGTAAGTATGCAGTCCAAAAGACTCACGCTACTCTTATGAAGGGACTATGTGCTTTGAAAAAAGAAAAGAAAGAGAAATTACACAGCTTCACACAAAGGTTTACAACATATCTAAAAAATTTCTATGAGGCAGACAAACCTTCAGATAAGGTCTTAATTGAGTATTATACATCAGCTCTGGGTCCTGACTTTGCCATGTTCGCAAAAGGTAGGACCAAGCCTACTTTGATGGAGACTTATGAAGAGGAAGAAGTGGTGGAGGCTGAAAGGGAGAGCGTCGAAGATTATCCTGAACAGTCGGGGGAGAAAAGGAAAACCTTACTATTTACGAAGCCTAAAGAGGAGAAAGCACCAGACTATGAAGGTATGGCCAAAATGGTGCAAAATCTCTCTAACAAGATCATAGACTTAGAGAAAGAAAAGGAAGCACAAAAGTTCTACAGGCCATACTATAAGAAAAGAGAAGACAGTAATCAGACCCAACCTCCTCCTCAAAGGAATGCATCCATGAATTTGACAGACATACGTATGGAAAATTTCTGTACCTTTCATCAGCAGCCTCACTCCGAAAAGAACTGTCCACAATGGATAAATTCAATGACATTAGTCATGAATCAGATGTTGGATTCCAGACTAACAGAAGAAGATGATGAGGAAAGAAAAGAAAATGTTGCTTCCACATCTACAAAAGAACTGGAGGAAGAGACTATGGCATTATGGAGTTCTGTTTCCGTGCTCGATGCTGAAGAGGAAAATACTCAAGGACGCAAGGAGGTCAGGGAAGCTAACATGACAACTAGAAGTAAAGGGACGGTCAGCGATGACACTCTTTTACTCCCAAAAATTAGAAGGCTACAAAGGAATGTCAGGAAGAAGTTTCAAGACAAGTCCTTGGCTGATCAGATACCGGAATTCACTATTACCATCCAAGACCCTAGACAGAACAGAACATCGCCTAAGTCAAATCAAGAGAACGTGAGTGTTGATAAATCTCAGCCCACTAGATCACAAATTGAATATGACATTGTTGAAGATTTGAAGAAGGTAAAGGCAAACGTCCCATTGTTCAAAATGTGCAAAGTACCTCAACAGAAAGAAAAGTTGTTGAAAGCACTGGAAACGTCTGAAGAAAAGATGCCCACTGAAAACCAGCCCCGGGATGAAGAAGAAATCGGAGAAGCTAGCACCGGAGGTATGTCTAAAACTAAACATCCACCTTTCCTCCTGACATTTGAAGTTTTTAATCATAACGTGCACAATTGTCTAGTAGATTCAGGGGCATCGATTAATGTCATGCCCATATTGGTATGCAAGAAAATAAATGGGTAGCCTAAGCCATCCACGTCGAGGGTGGTGCAATTGGATAGGACAGACGTTAAGGTGATTGGTGAAATGGAGGATGTCTTAATCTGCCTAGCATCTGATAACAGAGTATGCCAAGTTATTAACATCGTAGTAGCTGATATACCAGATGCTTACGGCCTGGTCCTGAGTAGGGATTGGTCAACTAAATTAAATGGGTATTTCGCCTCAGATTGGTCACATCTTTGGTTGCGTACAAAGGAAGTCCCAATCAGATCAAAGTTTTGAGAGAACCTTACATGAAGTATAACATCACTCAATTGGATGAGAAGAATGTACCAGTTGAATCGGTATTGGGAAACTACTTTCTTGAACTAGAACCAGGGAATTATCAAGTGGAAGAGGCTAGCAATACATCTGACACTCAGCCTGATCTCCTTCGTTTTTATCAGGCTGATGAGCTTGACTGTAAGATAGTAGATTTAGCCATAGGAGTAAATTTATTTTCAGTAGACAATGTTTTTTGGACTTTATACTTTGATGGCTCAAAGACGTTAGAAGGGTCAGGGACTGGCTGCATCCTTATTGATCCACAAAAAAATAAACAATTCCTTTCTTGTAGATTAGATTTTGAGTGTACTAACAATACAGCTGAATATGAAGCATTATTGCAGGGACTCAAGAAAGCAATCGAGCTAGAGATTAGTAATTTAAAAGTTTTTGGGGACTCAGAAATAGTTGTGAAACAAATAAGAAATCAAATACATTGTGTTTCCCCTCACTTGAAAGCTTACCGAAGCGAGGTATGGGATTTGCTTAGACAATTTCATGCATTTAACATTATTTCAATCCCAAGGATAAAAACTGCAGCCGCTGATCTTTTAGCTACATCAGCTGCCAGGCTGGTTCCCACTAATAAAAAATGCTCTATTGAATTACTTTTCAGGCCTTCAGTACCTGACATGATCACCAACCTGCGAGTATTTGACGATGATCAGCAGATAATTGAATGCTTGACAAACGATGAAGTCTTTAAAGGGGCTATTATAGACGATGAGGAACATCAGGCTGAAATGAAATATGACAATTTCATTCCCAAAGGAGTCAGGACGTTAGAGAAAATGTTTGACTTGAATGAAAAATTTAGAAGACTTGCTAATGTGAAGACACATAGCTCAACTCTACAGTTCGAGCTAATAAACTTAGGGACTGAAACGGATCCCAAGTTCGTGAACCTTGGCAAAAGTTGCTCTCCCGCGGAAAGAGACAAGTTCCTCAGTCTGTTTAAGCAGTACAAAGATGTCTTTGCATGGACGTATGCAGATTTGAAAACCTACGACACCAGTAGTATTAAGCATATCATTCATATTAAAGCTGGCCTTAAGCCGTATCAACAGCCGTTAAGGAAAATGCAGCCGAAGCTGGAGCCGCTGATTCAAAGCGAGGTGAAGAAATTGATGGACGCTAGGATTATCTTCAAAGTTAGGCATTCTGAATCGGTGTCAAACCTGGTGCCTGTCAGGAAAAAGTCAGGAGAAATCAGACTGTGCGTGGACTTCAGAAACTTAAACTGCGGCTCAGATAAAGACAACTACCCAGTACCTTCCATTGAGCAATTGCTTCAGATGGTTTCTGGTTCTGAAATGTTTTCATTTTTGGACGGTTTCTCTAGCTACAACCAAGTGTTGGTATCTGAAGAAGATAGATTGAAGACGACATTCAGAACTAAATGGGGAACTTTCGCATATAGAAGAATGCCCTTTGGACTGATTAATGCCGGCGCGACATTTCAAAGAGCGATGGACATAGCTTTCCGCGGATTGATTGAGAAAAGTGTGGTGGTCTACCTTGATGACATCACAATTTTTTCGAAGAAAAGAGGGGAGCACGCGTTCCACTTAAAGCAAATTTTTGAATGCTGCAGGAAATATGGTATTTCCCTCAATCCTAAGAAGTGCGTGTTTGCGGTCACTGAAGGCAAGTTACTGGGGCATATAGTTTCGAAGAGGGGTATATCCATAGATCCAGAAAGAATTAAGGCTATTGAGAAAATCCCTATGCCTCATAATAAAAAGGGGATGCAATCCTTCATGGGAACGATAAATTTTGTGCATAGGTTTGTGCCTGATTTTGCCCAAACTGTTAAACCATTACAACAGATGGTTAAGCAAAATACATAGTTTAAGTGGACTGAAACGGAAAAGAATGCTTTCAGTAAAATCAAGACTGCTATTGCACATGCACCCTCTCTGAGAAGTCCAGACTTTGACAAGGACTTTATTATGTACACATTCGCGTCCGATGATTCATTGGCATCCGTACTTACGCAAAAGGAAGATGGGGGTGATGAATTCCCAATTTCTTTTATGAGTACTGGGCTGCAGAGAGCTGAATTAAACTACCCAGCCATTGATAAGTAGGCATACGCAGTATTTAAGGCAGTAAAGCAATTCAGGCCCTATATACTCAAGAATCGAACTAAGGTAATAGTCCCTTATCCAGCTGTAAGGTCCTTGCTCATCCAAAAAGAATTAGGGGAAAGAAGGGGCAACTGGGTGACAGCCCTTCAAGAATATGACCTTGGGTTCAAGCCGGCCACTATAGTGAAAGGGCAAGGCTTATGCAAGTTGATGACTGGAAGTAGGGACAACGAAGAACAAGCATGGGAAAATGAAGCCAAGCTACATGTGATGGTTGTTTGTCCTTTATTCATAGATCTTGAGTCTTGGTACAGAGATCTTGTGCACTACTTGCAGTCAAGAGTATTGCCAGAACATTGGAGCTCTAAACAAAGAAGAGCTCTGGGTTTGAAATCAGCTTCCTACCAAATTGTGGAAGGCGTATTATTCAGAAAAAACTACGATGGAGTTCTCTTAAGATGCTTGGAAAGAGAAGACGCTGAGAAAGTAATGTCTGAATTGCACGATGGTCCGGCCGGCGGATATTATTCAGGGGACACTACGGCCCACAAAATCCTTAGGGCTGGTTACTATTGGCCAACACTCTTCAGGGATGCACATGCACACGTCATAAAATGTGATACTTGCCAAAGATGTGGTGGAAGACAACCTAGAGCAGCAGCACCTCTAAAGCCTGTAATGATCACAAAGCCTTTCGAGCAATGGGGAATAGACATCATTGGAGAAATAAAGCCAAATTCCTCCCTGCTACACAAGTATATTCTTACCGCAACTGATTATTTCACTCGTTGGGTCGAAGCTATTCCATTGCGCAATATAAACGAAGACGAAGTCATCAGTTTTCTACAAGACCATATCATGACCAGGTTTAGGGTTCCAAGTTCGTTAGTTTTTGATAATGCTAAGTAATTTTCATGCATTAAGATTACTGCATTTGCTCATGAGAAAGGGATAAAATTACACTATTCTGCTAACTATTATCCGCAAGGGAATGGCCTGGCTGAATCCTCCAATAAAAACCTCATTAGAATCCTGAAAAAGACTGTCATAGAAAACCAGCGAAGTTGGCACTCAACCTTATCCAATTCCCTGTGGGCTGACAGAGTCACCCCCAAGTCTACAATAGGAGTGTCACCCTTTACCCTTGTATACGGTAAGGAAGCCATCTTTCCCCCAAACATCATGCTCCCATCTTCCATACTAGCTCAGGAGTCTAGGGGGTCGGATGATGAGGTTCTCCAAATAAGAATATACAATCTTCTGAAAGCAGAAGAGGCCAGATCCAAGGCCAGAGAATGTTTCCAATAGTATCAGGAGGTAGTGAAAAGATGGTTTGACAAACATAAAGCTGGAAAAAAGGACTTGGAAGTGGGAGACCTTGTTCTCAAATGGGATCATCCCCACGATGAGAAAGGGAAGCACACTAAGTTCCAACAGTTATGGGTAGGTCCGTTTCAAATCACCACAAAACTTGGTCCTGCTACTTATATGTTACAAGATTTACAGGGATGGGAAGAGAACCTGCCAGTTAATGGTTTGGTTCTCAAACCGTATTTTTCTTAAATTGTTTTTGAGCTTTCTGATTTGTACATAAATAAGCTGTTTTGAGTTATGCTTTCATTTGGTTTAATTTGAGTCTTTGGTTTCAATAAAGGTGTTTAACTCGTCGTTATGTGGGGAATGCCAAATTTCTGGAATTGGTAAACGTTTTTTTTGAATAGTCAGAATATGGGTTACCATGTGAATTCCTTCCACCTAATAGTTTCTTGAAATCTTTGTGTGCATTGAGGTCCTGCTTAAACCCCTATAAGGTCAATCAGATTCAAAAGTCTAGAATACTATGATGAGGCTCCGTACACTTTACACTTAAAAGTCTAAGGAGCGGTGACAGGGGAACCATGGAGAGGAGCAAGATGAACAGAGTGTTAAATATAAATGATCCCATGCCAGGAAATGAATGCCAGAAGGCAGATAAGAGTCAGAATTCCTGTGAAAACATCATGCTTCAAAGCTAAATCTAGATCATAAAGTACTCATTTGTCGATGATCCTCTTCGCCCGTGAGCTGAAACTTTAAGCACACCGCTCACACAAAAGGGCACTATGGGATAGAGGATCCTGAATTAAAATTCAGTAAGAAAGGCACGCATGAAGACTCGCATTAAAAGGGGACAAAATCTAAAAAAGCACAAAAGCTGCTAAAATGGCATGGGAATGAGGAACAAATGAACGTTTCTGCTCATCACCTGCTACAATCCTGTGGTGTCCAATGTCATCAGCTACCTGAAAAAAAAAATTAATAATGAACTCATATTTTGGCCTCAGCAAAGTTATCCGGACTCGAAAATCTTGATTTTCATCGCCCGAATTGGACTGTTATCAATGATCAAGGTACACACTTTTGTTATTGAGAAATCTGTATAGCTGGAAGAGTTCAATGGATACATTTGTTGTGGAACAGTCTGCCATTCAAGAAATAAATCACCCAGAGATCTAGGTTCACCAGGAAATCTCCAGTTGTTGTTGCCACAACTTTGTCTCCCCGATTTTATTTTTTCACTTAAACTCTGGGACCCCTCCTCATCATTTTGTTTGAATTGATTGTTAAAGGCTTGGCACCCTCGAGCATATCTGTTCATTTTAAAGCTGAATTCCCGTGATTTTGTTTGCATCGTTCAGTTTAGTTTGAGTCATGTGGTCTGTCTTAATACCCATAGAACATAAAGAATATTGCCTTAACGAAGAAAAAATGATTTTTGGACTGTGATTGATCCTTAACGCGGTTGTTTTTCTCTTTGGATCGGGCCTCTTTCGGAAGATGCTGAGCCCCAACTCACCCGCTGTTGCGGCTCCTGGTTCAAACTTTCCGCCCGATTGGATTTTCGTCCGACGCCCGACTCGTCTGTTTAGACTGCCTGCTCCTAAACTTCTACTTGCCTGCTGTTGCGACCGGAAGGATAAAGTCAGCTTCCGACGCGGGTGTCGTCCAACGTACGACTTAAGCTCTTTTCTCCCGCCCACGTTGCTAAGCCTTTCCATCATCCGCCGTTGCGGCTGGGGAGATTTTCTTCGCTCCCGATTGGAGTTCCTTTCGACGCCCAAACTTTTCTTCTTCATCCCTCGTCGCCCGCTTTCAGCCTTTGCCCCCTCCGTCATTGTGGGTGGAAGAGCAATCTAGCCTCCGATACACTTCCCCCCGGTGTCTGATTACCTTTGTCGCTCATGTTGTCACTCACCTGCTTCTTATGCTCCTCCACCGTTGCGACTTCTGAAGCCTTGTCCCGTCCAATCCGGGTATCGCTCGACCACCGATTGATCTATCTTTTTTTCCGTCCCAAGCTTACGCGAGTTCCCGCCCGGATGAACCAGGCCAGCTCATTGTGGACTTATCATTATGGTTAAAAAAATTTCATTGTCCAATATCTCAGTTTAGTGGATAATGCACCGTAATTGTATGTAGGGAGTATCCCATAGATCGCTGAAGCAACTTATAGTGAAGAAGAGGACAACACAAATGAATGACAGGGGCACCGACGAGGCAGTTTCAGTAGTTACTGTCAGAAGGTAAATGCCTATTGAAAATGATTGGGGAAAACGTAACGAACAGAGAAGAAACTGAATCGTCAAAGGGGCTGAAAGGTCACACGCTGAAGGCGGCCCAGGAGATGGCAGTTGTAGTTTAAATAGTTGGAAGCAGGACTGAAATGGGGCTTTTTCCCTTGGAAAAATTTTTAAATGTTTGCTTCTAAGAGGAACTACTTCGTTTTGCAAAGAAAACTGCAATTCTACCTGGTTGGAGAAAGTGAAATGGAATGTATCAATGCAATTCATGGAATGATGTGAAGAGGAACTATTTCGTTTTCAGCACCATTTCATTTACTGTGAGAATTTTTAATTTCCTGAACCTATGTTCTTATCATATGTTCTCTGGTATTTTCAGGATCTTTCCGTGTGAGTAATATTGGTTTTCATACGGAAATTGGCTATCTCATTGTTAAATACTTGTGATTGTTCATGTCTATGAAAGGAATATCAGCTAACTGTAATCCTTCATGGTGCATGTGCAAAATGAAATTACTCACTTAAATTGATGACTCGCTCCCTAGGGATAGATTAGATAATTAGTTTGTTTTGTTTCTTGTATGTGATTTGGTTGCCTGTGGGTCTAAGACAAGATGTAAGAACCTGCACATCACATTGTGACCGGCCCTTGCCTTCTAATCACCTTGTACTTAGTTAGGCTCTTACATTTCATCTCTTAATTTAAAATACAAAAACTCAGTGGACTGGGCCGCAACCAGTAAAACTTTGTTTTTTGTTACTTGACTCACGGTAGCCGGACCACGAACCGTACGGATTCCCTATACCAAACAGTCAGCAGGCTAGTTGGGAACTCTGATTGGGGAGAATCCCTTATTGTTGCCGCCTGCGAATTCGCAGGCCTCAACAGCTGGCAATGACAAATAAATGAAATTTGTTTTTTGTTAGAAGACCCTAAAAAATCCCTTGCGGAGAAGCACTGAGAGAGATATAAAATCTTATATTTTCTTTGAACAGTTTGCAATAAGAAGAATGGATCACTAGAGCAACAATGTTACCTACGAACTGAAAGATTGCTCTTGTTCTTAACATTGGTCTCTAACGAATGGCCCCTCTTAGCTCATGCAAGCATTCTCCCTCCTCATGCAATCATTCATTGTGCTCTCTATAGCTACTCTCTAAATGATTCTCATGCCCCTCTTCCGTAGTTTTAGGGTGGTATTTGTTGGGAGTGGAAAATACTTCTGCAGTTGTCGGCTGGATCTCCGCTTATAAACAATGAGTAAGTGACACAATCAATGTGACTAAGGTTTAAAACTAATATTTATTCTTATTTTGTCCATTTGCCTACCATATTTCCCTGAAAATCCCACAAAAAGCCTCCAAAAGGCCTAAAATGCCTCTAAAAGGCCTAAAATGCCTCTAAAAGGCCACAAAACCATCTAAAAAGCCTCCAAAAGGCCTAAAATGCCTCTAAAAGGCCACAAAACCATCTAAAAAGCCTCCAAAAGGCCTAAAATGCCTCCAAAAGGCCAAAAAACCCATTTTTCCTCCAAAAATAGCCAAAATTCCTCTAAAAATAGGAAAAATCCCCAAAAGGGAAGAAAATGAATAAAAATAATGAGGAAAAAGGAGGAAAACCCTAAAAACAGCAAAAACCCTAAACAAGCTGCCCTAAACCACATGGTTTCCCAAAACCATGGGCAAGCACTCCACCACTAAAAAACTATAAATAAGTGATGGAGACTCCTCATTTCAATATCCACAGTCATAGCACCGTTACTCTGCCAAAATGTCTCGTGAAACCCTAGCTTACCATCAAGCTATTTTCACTGCTGAGAACCCATTTTTGGCCTATTTTTCCACCATCGGAGAAGGAGAAGGAGCAGCTCGGAGCTCGGAGCCAGCGACATCGGATCAGCGCAACGGACTCCACCAACCTCTTCATCAGAGGTAATACAAATACAAAATACTTTTTATACATCTTCTTGTCGTTTTTACTTTCTGTCATTTACTTTCTGTTTTAGGTTAATTTATTTTCATTTACATTAGTCGAACTGCTACTAAGGAATCCAGATTCCTTAGTAGGTGCTGATTAGCACAAGCTAGGGTGAAAACCCTAGCTACAGTTTTGGCGACTCCGCTGTCTGTTTTATTGTTAGTTTTTCTTTTCGTACTGCACTTTCAGTTTGCTGTTTTCGGCCGCCGGAAACCGCGCCGTTTTCTTCCGCAGCCGCGGCCCGACCGCACATTTCAGGCCTTAAGCTGCGACCAGCCCGCCGCTGTTAGTCCCTTTTGCCTGCATCCTGACCGCGTTTTTTCCACCCACAGTCGCGATCCGACCGCACCTGTTCATTACACAGGCGCGCTCTGATCGCCGCTGTTCACCCCGAACCCGCGGCCCCGACCGCGCCTGTTCACCCCGAACCCGCGGCCCCGACCGCACCTGTTCACCCAGAACCCGCGGTTTAGACCGCCGCTGCCATCTACCCACCCGCGGCCCAGACCGCGTCTGTTCGCGCTGAACCCACGGCCTCGACCGTGCCTATTCGCCAAGAACCCGCGGTCTCGACCGACGCTGCCATACACCCACCTGCGGCCCCGACCGCGCCTGTTCTCCCCGAACCCGCGGTTTCGACCGCCGCTGCCATTTCGAAACCCGCGATCCGTGCCCAGTTTTTTGCATTTGTTGCCGCGCAGAAACCTAGCTGATTTACCTCTGTTTTTTCCTGCACTTGCACAGCCACCTGTTCCATTTGTAGCCCTGCAGCCACTCCTACTTCCTGTTTTACAGCATTGTTTTACAATTTTTCAGGATTATTTGTTTCAGCAAAAAGTTTGCATGGTTAAAATTTCTTGCAGTTTTTCATACATTATTGAGTAGCTGTTATCGATTCATCATATCACATGCACACAATCTGCCCCTAAAATCAAGTGAGACTTAAAATCTACCCTAACTCAACCAACATAATAACCTCATTTGAGGAACCCAAAAGAAATTTGTAGTTAGGTAGGGTCAAGGGGATAGGCTTCCAATAACACCCCTCGGTCATTCTCACGTGAGACATAGTTGTTGTCCTTTAGGGAACCAAAATCCCCTAGTATTTTTTGACACGGTCACCACCAGTTTGTCAGAGGGCCTCTCCCTTAGGAGGGTTGAAGTCGTCAGATTGGTTCCGAAAGTCTGAGTGGAATACCGAAATCCATTCAGTAACTGAAGGGCTACCTTTCGCAGTTCTCAGAATATCCCTGTATAGGGAATATTTCGGTTAAAGGACCAAGCGGCAGATTCACCTTTCTGGACGTGTCATGAACGGGGTAGCTTAGTTGCCATTCTTCTAGGTTTGCGTACCCGGTGTCCCTCCCGGTAGGGGGATAATTTAGCCATTTGACTTCTCTACTTATATTGTCTGACTTGGATTTCATCACCTTGCAGAGGATATACTTAGTTAAGTCATAATACCATTAGCTAGGTGTTTGCATGCTCCTTTACCTCCTCTTGGTCTAGTGAGTCCACCGATTTTTTCTTTTTTAGGAAACCGACTGCTTCTTGGTATTCTGACCACTTTGTTGACACTCCGTCTATTGTAGCACGCAGTTACAGTAGGTGTTTTGAGTTGTTTTTTGGCCTGAGTGCCTTGTTTTTTCGAGCTCTCCTTCTGCACACACGGTTGCATTAGGATTTTTGAGTTGTTTTTTGGCCTGAGTGCCTTGTTTTTTCGAGCTCTCCTTCTGCACACACGGTTGCATTAGGATTTTTGAGTTCTTTTTTTCAACACCACAACCCACATACTTAAAAACTACTTGTCACCATTGACTCTCCGAGACATTCTCGTCACCTCCGAGGTGAACCCCCACAGCACGGTTCACTTGACACCACCCGTCATCACCGTAGATCTCGAGCCTTGTCACTTGACTGCACTCGTCAGCGGCATAGGACTCCATCACCAGATTTCGAGGACACTCTTTACACCGCCCCCACTAGCCCCATGGCTGGCGTGAATCCCAACCCCTCCACCATAGGGACCACCAGTGGTACATCCGCCACGATACCAGTTACTACACCAATCATGGGTACGTCCTCCACAGGAGGCCCGTCCACCGTTCCCCTCACCGTACCTATTCCTATGGCAGGAATACCCATACCTACTCCATTAGTAACTCCCGCCACCATAGTTCCCCCACTTGGGGGTAACATCCCTCACATTACCCCTCCACCTGGGGGCATGGGCCCCAACGTGGTCCAACCCACTACTGTGCCCCACCCTACATCCAGTTTGCCTTATATGGCTAGCCTCAACCTCCCTGACCTAGCCAGGTTAACCAATGACCCCATCAGGCACGACCCTGCGTGGCCCAACATGCCCACCAAGCTCCCCTCTGACATCCCTAAGTTTGAGGGTAAGGCAGGTGAAGACCCCCAGAACCATATCATGTCATTCCATATATGGTGTTCCTCCAATTCCATAGTAGATGACTCCATCCGCCTCCGTCTATTACAGCGCACTTTCACTGGCTCAGCTGCCAAATGGTATATCGAGCAGC
>LPNX010988344.1:111169-168242 GCA_001517045.1 Pseudotsuga menziesii
CACAGTCATAGCACCCTTACTCTGCCAAAACGTCTCGTGAAACCCTAGCTTACCATCAAGCTATTTTCACTACTAAGAACCCATTTTTGGCCTATTTTTCCACCATCGGAGAAGGAGAAGGAGCAGCTCGGAGCTCGGAGCCACCGACATCGGATCAGCGCAACGGACTCCACCAACCTCTTCATCAGAGGTAATACAAATACAAAATACTTTTTATACATCTTCTTGTCGTTTTTACTTTCTGTCATTTACTTTCTGTTTTAGGTTAATTTATTTTCATTTACATTAATCGAACTGCTACTAAGGAATCCAGATTCCTTAGTAGGTGCTCATTAGCACAAGCTAGGGTGAAAACCCTAGCTACAGTGATTGTCTATTTTTATTTTATTTTTGTTATTAACTTGAAGTGGCAGTAGGGTTTTTGTTGTTAAAGATCCTTATTTTCTTGATTTTGAGTTGCCTAGCCTCTTCTCTTGATTTTGATGTCAATATATTTCTTAGTATTTTTATATAATAGTGGTGAGAACTAACTACTTCAATATTTTCTTTAATGTTGAGTTGTGCACCTTTTGATGTCAATATTTATTAATATATTATTTTTTTATGTAATAGTGGTTAGAACTAACTACTTCAAAGTTCATCCTATATATCAATACACCAACTGCTTCCTTGAATGTTGTACATGTTACTCCACTCATTTGCCTTATTATTTTGTCCGATCTGGTGTGCCAGTGTTGGGTTGATGAAAATTAATTAATTAATATGCAAGAAGAGGTTTATATAAAGTGTTAATTAATAAAGTGAATTTATTATATAAATCTAATCATTTCAAATTTATTAAAACAAAATAATAATTAATATTAATTTTAAAAATTTATTAAAACAAAATAAGAATAAATATTAGTTTTAAACCTTAGTCACGTTGATTGTGTCACTTACTCATTGTTTATAAGCGGAGATCCAGCCGACAAACTGCAGAAGTATTTTCCACTCCCAACAAATACCACCCGAAAAACACTCATCCAAATTAAAATAAAAGGATAATGAAGGCTTATTATTTCAGAAAATATAGGGATATTGTAACAAGAAAGAAAATATATGGGTAAAAGGGATCTTTTCAAGTGGGAGATAATAACTTTCGAAAATGGGTAATAGCTTCTTTATAGATTTTTTATATCTAAACAAAGAGGTAATGGAAGGAGATTTTTTTAACGAAGAGGGGGTTTTATTAAAACAAATCGGTGGATGTATGTATTTTTCTATGATGAGGAACATAAGAGGTCAATTTTAATTTTTTAGACATGGGAATAATGATAACAACTATCAATGCCTATTATTGATGAGTTAACTTATGAGCTTTTTTGGAAAACTTTTATTGACAAGCTGGACAAGACAAAAAACTCTTGATGACTTAACTTATGATCTTTTTTGGCAAAATTTTATTGACAAGTCGGACAAGATAAAACTTTAAAAGGGATAAAAACATTATGTTAAACTTATTGTAAATTTTTATGACCAAGTTGGTCACGGATGACTGTAAATGAAGAATTATTTATTTTATTAATTAAAAAGAAGAGACGTCTATCCAAGGGAGACTGGTAAAAGAGTGTTCACCGACCCACTAGGAGGAATGAGCAGTTGTAGAAGGCTCGTTGACAAGTGGCAGCACTAGCATTTCACTTTCTAGTTGTTCCAAGAAGCATGATCCCTAAAATTGTGGTCATGTTCCCTCACAGGGGGAACTGATCTGGTGGCTCATTTAATTCCACCCAAAGACCTAGGAAATCTTATATATATCATCAAATTAAGATGGAGGATCACTACTCATTCTGATTTCTAAATGAATGAACCTTATGGTTGCTACAAACTGAAAAGTCAAGCACACAAGGAATTTGATGAGGGGATAGCTAAAGTGGAAATGTTGAGTTAAGTCTGCTACTGAGTGCTAAGTTGAAACAAGTTTGATATGTCGATTATATCCAGATATCTTCATCCTAGTGGCTTAGTGAACAGGCTTAGGGGTCCTAAGCAAGTAACTTTGTCTTCTTCATGAGAAGGTTGGGTGGAACAATTTCCTTGGGGTGTTTATCCCCCTCTACACATATTCTGGTTCTAATTTCTAATATTTAATGGTGATTTAATTATTTTTTTCTGTATTTTGAAAGTATGCCGAGTATCTGCATCTCTTATATTGATATTTTTTTGTTCTTATATGTACCTCCTATTTGGAAATTGTTATCAGTTGTAGAGCTTTTGAAAATTAGCCTTTACCTTTACTAAAGAGAAGAAATCTGAATTTAGTCTAAGTATTTCTGATAAGTTAGTTTTATCTTAAAACAATACTATTTTCCTTTTGTTTGCATTTTTAGTTATAAATGCATCTATCTCATATCTTCTTAAACCTAATTTGGTAATCCTTTGTTAATATAGGGTTTTGTAGAGCATAATAGTTAATTTCAGTGAAGACCTTGAAAACACCATATGAGAAGCTATTATGATATTCATAACATGTATAGAGGCTATTATATTAACCAAATTATACATACATACATACATACATACATACATACATACATACATACATACATACATATATATATATATATATATATATATATATATATATATATATATAACTCATAAACCGTAATAAGAGTAAGCCCGTATAGAATTCATAAGCTAACTTCATGGTTCTTATTTGAAACAAAACAACACTTATGGTATACATACTGAGGATATAAGCGTGTAATAAAAATTGTTAGAATAATCAACCCATAGTTACCTATCTTAGACATTAATTTTAATTATTTTTGTTTTATTCCCTTGTTTCCTAGATTCCATTCTATGCTAGTTTCCTTCTACAAGTCTAGAAGTTAACACATGCTAAACCTGAGTCATGGAGGAGTGCTTGGGATGTTAATTTTTTATATGCTTAGCTAAAAACATCAGTATTCATTTCATTTCCATAACAAAACCATATAAAGAGGATCACTGAAAGAAACAGTATCACAAGAACAACACTGATTTATCCTGGGAAAACCCTAAAGGGAAAAACCCAGCAAAAGCTTCCTTAATATAGATGCCCCAAAAAGGTAAAAAGGTAAATCCAACAAGGAGATCAAAAACCTCATCCTCCTCCTTCTCTAGCTACTTCTCTCCTCCACAAGTGCACTACTCAAGTGAGTGTGTGTGTGTCAAATAAGGAGCACTACACCTCTATTTATATTCATCCATTCACTTAAGTTAACTCATCTGTCATGTAGGCTTGAGTTAATCATGTAGGCTCGAGTTACACATGTAGGCTCAAGTAACCACACTGGGGTGATAATGACCCACCTTTAAAATTAGAGGGGACTCCCTCATGACTCTTATTATTTCTTCCAATTAGGAGCATCGGGGTACAAATTAATACAAGTGGTTCTCCGGATAGGACCATCGGGGAACACAAAAAAATACATATAGAATATTCTTCAAAGTTACAATATTTTAACACTCCCCCTTAACGAGAAGGGTATTCTATAACAATATCAACAACAACAATAATAGAAGAGAGATAGAGGACATCATCAACATCATCAGGGTGATACATCTATAAATCATTGGAAGCTTTTCAATATCATGTAGTCTTCATCTTCAATCTTTAGTCTTCAGCATCATCATTACTTTGACCGCTTTGATCAGCAACATCTTCAGCATCTTGACTCTTCAGTCAACAGCAACATCTTCATCACTTTGACCTTTTGATTAGCAACATCTTCAACACTTTGACCTTTTGATCAGCAACATCATCTTCAGCACTTTTACCTTTCGATTAGAAACATAATCTTCAACACTTTGACCTTTCGATTAGCAACATAATATTCAACACTTTCACCTTTCGATCAGCAACATCTTCTTTAGCACTTTGGCCTTTCGATCAGCAACACCATCATCATCATACTCTGATCTTTCGATCAGAAACATCATCATCAAAACATCATCAAAACATCAACATAATCATCAGCATCAAAATATCATCATCATCATACTCTGATCTTTCAATCAGAATCATCATTATCATCAACCTCTGATCTTTTGATCAGAAACATCATCAACCGAACATCATCATACTCTAAGATCAACTCATCATCATATTCTGATCTTTTGATCAATACGTCATCATCATCATACTTTGATAATATGGCATCATCATCATCAGGATCTCATCATCATCACATTATGATCTTTCAATCAGAAACATCATCATCATCATCGCATTATGATCTTTCGATTAGAAAACATCATCATCATCATATTCTGATCTTTTGATGAGAGAACATCATCATCAGAAACTTCTGATCTTTCAATAAGAGAAACATCATCATCATCATATTCTGATCTTTCGATCAGAGAACATCATCATCTCCAGCAACAACATCATCATCATACTCTCATCTTTCGATCAGAAACATCATCAACATAGAAACATCATCATCATACTTTGATCTTTCGATCAGAAACATCATCAACATTCTCTGATCTTTCGATTAGAAACATCATCATAATAATCTGATATTTCGATCAGTATGTCATCATCATACTTTGATCTTTCAATCAGTACGTCATCATCATACTCTGATATTTCTATCAGTACGTCATCATCATCATCAGCAACAACCTGCAATCCACAAGTCAAAGACAAAAATTCTTTGGATCACTTTTGGAATTAAAGTCTAGGGATGATACGATCCCACCACATTCTCGACAACCGAAGTTACTAGATTGATTACGGGAGAATCAGTCCCTATCACTTTAGGACTAAGTCCAAGGACGATGCAATCCTACCACATTATCGAGGACCAAATCCATTGGATTGATTAGGAGAGAATCAGTCCCTATCACTTTAGGACTATGTCCAAGGATGATGCAATCCTACCACATTGTCGAGGACCAAAGCCACCGGATTAATTATAGGAGAATCAGTCCCTATCACTTTAGGACTATGTCCAAGGATGACGCAATCCTACCACATTCTCGAGGACCAAAGCCACCGGATTGATTATGGGAGAATCAATCCCTATCACTTTAGGACTATGTCAAAGGATTATGCAATCCTACCACATTCTCGAGGACCGAAGCCACCAGATTGATTATGGGAGAATCAGTCCCTATCACTTTAGGACGATGTCCAAGGATGACACAATCCTACCACATTCTAGAGGGCCGAAGCCACCGGATTCATTACGGGAGAATCAGTCCCTATCACTTTAGGACGATGTCCAAGGATGATGCAATCCTACCACATTCTTGAGGACCAAGGTCACCAGATCTATTATGGACAGATGTCCCGGGATGATACAATCCCTCTTCATTCTCGAAGACCGAGTTCTTCGGATCAGTTTAGGCCAAGTTCCCTGGGATGATACAATCCCACCACGTTCTCCAAGACCGAGGTCACCAGATCGATTGTGGATAGATGTCTCGGGATGATACAATCCCTCTTCATTCTCGAGGACTGAGGTCTCCAGATCACTTTAGGGCAAATGCCCAGGGATGATACAATCCCATTGCAACATCACTACTCCCCCTTTCGAGGAAGCTCTTTCCGAACAACACCAACCTTGTCTTGGAAGTGTTCGAACTCTACTCGAGGTAGAGGCTTCGTTAGTACATCATCATCCAAACCATCATCATCTACATCTTCAGTATGTGAATACTGAACTATCACCATCTGTATCTCCAGTATGTGAATACTGAAATATCATCTATATATTCAGTATGGGAATACTGAAATCATCATCATCTATATCTTCAGTATGGGAATACTAAAATCTCATCATATCTATATTCAATATAGAAATACTGAATCACCATCATCTGCATCTACAGTATCATCATTTGCATCTTATCTTGTATGTAGAAATACCAGATTTCTATGTGTTACTTCGGAACACAGGGTTCTTTGTCATCACAACTATTGTTATCACATAGAATCATTGTAGTATCCATCTTTAGGTTGAAGAGACCTGATATCATCTTTTGAAGCCATATGGCTTCACAAATTAGTAGAGCAATCTGATATGTATTTTGCTTCAACTGTGCTAAGAGAAACATTGGACTATTTCCTGCTAAACCATGAACTCATTGTAACCTCAAACAAAAGCATCTACCTAATTTCCTTTTCCTATCTGAGATACTTCTAGCACAATTTGCATCTGTGTAGCCATACAATCTATACTCATGGCTACCATCATAGTATAGACCAAAGTCTATAGTCCCTTTCAGATATCTCATCACATGTTTTGCAGCTACTAGGTGAACCCATCTTGGTTGAACAAGATATTGACTTAAGGTGTTCACAGCAAAACAAATGTGTGGTCTGGTATTTTTTAATTACATCAATGACCCAATGATCTGTTTGTAGTGAGTCATATCCACTAACTCTAATGAGTAATCAGCTAACAGCTTTAGGTTGGAGTCCATGGGTGTGGCCATGACTTTGCATTCCAACATATCGAATCTCTTCAATATCTCTACTGCATACTTTCCCTGGTTGAGAAATATTCCTTCTGAACTTTGCCATACTTCCAGACTTAGGAAATAATGCATTAACCCAAGGTCTTTCATATCAAATTCTTCTGCTAGTTTCTTCTTGCTTTCCATGATCTATTTCTCATTCCCTATCAAGAATAAGTCATCCACATATAGTAATAGAATGACAGGTTCATCTTCTACAACCTTGTAGGAAAGGTTAGCATCGACTTTACTCTTGGCAAATCCCATGCTCATCAAGAAGCTATCTATTCTTCCATACCAAGCTCTGGGAGCTTGCTTCAGGCCATAGAGGGCCTTCTTCAACTTGAATACTTGATTCCATCTGTCTTCAACTTCAAATCCTCATGACTATTCGATTTAAATCTCTTCCTCAATCATACCATTAAGGAAGGCTTGTATTTACTTCATCATGGAAGAAACTACCATGATAGTTTTGAAGGAAGTGTACCTTGCTTCCTGGAGTAAGTGTCTCTTCAGAATTAAAACTCTAGCCACAAGTCTTACCTTAATTCTATCAACAACATATCTTTTCTTGCAAATCCATTTGAAAGATACCACATTCTTGCTTTCTGGTTTGAGTACTATATCCCAAACATCATTCTAGTATCATAACATCTTCTATGATTTTGTCTTCTCAAGTCATCAACATATCCTAGTCTTCTGCATTCAACCTTGAAGGTTGGAACCCACTTTACTCTTGGTAAAGTCTCGATCCATCACGAAGCTATCCATCATGTCGTACCATGTTGAACTTAGATATAATTTTCTGTATTCACTCCCCCTGAAGTGGAGTATCATCTTCCCTCTTCATTCTATACAGGTGGTTCTATGCTTGATATATACTGGTCAATAGAGTATGTCATGTCATAGTCTATTCTTTTTTAGGCAAATCACAAACCTTGCTTTGTACACTTGTTCTTGTAGATCCATATAGAAGATACTACGTTGGACTACTGTGGCTACTCTTCCGCCACAGACTTGCATTGGATCGCAGACAACTCTTGTTACATAATGGCATGACTAGGTTTTTGTAAGTGGAATTAACCTTTACAAAAGCGAACCCTTCTATTATCTGTTTAACCGGTCAAAAGGAGAGTTCATTGAATTTAGCACTCGTGAGGGAGACATAATTGTTACATCTGCAGCAACCATAGATATTTGAAGTGATTGTCTATTTTCTTGATCAAAAGGATAGTTCATTGAATTTAGCACTGGTGAGGGAGACATAATTGCTACATCTGCAGCAACGATAGAGATTTGAAGTGATTGTCTAATTTCTTGATTTTTGATATTAACCTGAAGTGATATTAGGGTTTTTATTATTAACAGGAAGGGATGTCTATTTTTTTTATTTTCATTTGGTTGGCCGCTCTTCTTGATTTGGATGTCAATATTTCTTAATATTATTTATGTAACCATGGTGAGAACTAAGGACTTCAATATTTTTTTCATTTTGAGTTATACAAATGCACCAAATGTTTCTTTCTATGTTGTACATTTCATTCACTCCACTCGTTTGCCCTATTATTCTGGCACCTCTTGTCAAGAAGTGTTGGGTTGATGGAAATTAATTCATGCTTCTTTCTATGTTGTACATGTCAGTCACTCCACTCATTTGCCCTATTATTCTCGCTGTGCCATCTGGAAGTGTTGGGTTGAGGAAAATTAGTTCATTGAGATGCAAGAAGAGGTTTATATAAAGTATTAGTAAATGAAGTGAAATTATTATGTAAAATTAATAATTTCGAATTTATTAGAAGAAAAAAAAAATATTAGTTTTAAACCTTAGTGTGGTTGATTGAGTCATTTAGTCATTGTTTATAATCATTAGGTTGATAATTATTATTTATCCCCCATATTCATTTGCTGATAATTAATATTTATCCCCACATTGAATTTAGCACTCGCGAGGGAGACATAATTGCTACATGTGCAGCAACTATAGAGATTTGAAGTGATTGTCTAATTTAATTTCTTGATTTTTGATATTAACCTGAAGTGATATTAGGGTTTTTATTATTAACTGGAAGGGATGTCTATTTTCTTGATTTTCAGTTGGTCGGCCTCTCTTCTTGATTTTGATGTCAAAATTTCTTAATATTTTTTTATGTAACCATGGTGAGAACTAAGGACTTCAATATTTTCTTTATTTTGAGTTATACAAATGCACCAAATGATTCTTTCTATGTTGTACATGTCATTCACTCCACTCATTTGCCCTATTATTCTAGCATCTCTTCTTCGGAAGTGTTGGGTTGATGGAAATTAATTCATGTTTCTTTCTACGTTGTACATGTGAGTCACTCCACTCATTTGCCCTATTATTATGGCTTGTCCCATCTCGAAGTGTTGGGTTTAGGGAAATTAATTCATTGAGATGCAAGAAGAGGTTTATATAAAGTATTAGTAAATGAAGTTAAATTATTATGTAAAATTAATAATTTTAAATTTATTAAATAAAATAAAAATAAATATTAGTTTTAAACCTTAGTGTGGTTGATTGAGTCATTTAGTCATTGTTTATAATTATTAGGTTGATAATTATTATTTATCCTCCATATTCATTTGCCTAAACAAATAGTTAACTTTCTAAGTCTCTTCAAAATGAATTTGCTTGAAGTTTTAAAAACCATTGGTTGATTGGGCCACTTAGTCATTGTTTATAATTATTAGGAAGATAATTATTATTATCCCCCATATTTATTTGGCTAAAAATATTTTTAACTTCCCAGGTCTTTTCAAAATGAATTTGCTTGAAGTTCTAGAAACCACTATTCAATGTAGACTTCGTGCCTTTAAAAAAGTTATTTAATATCTTTATATTATTAATATTATAAAATGATTGTGAATTAAATATGTATTTAGTATAGTAAAATAACTATATACTAAGTAATTTGTAAATTATTTTTGTGATGCTAAAATAATAAACATAATAAAAAACTTAATAATGACCTCGATCAAAAAAATTTATGATTATGTATTTTGTATTTTTATTCATATGATTAGGACTAATTTGAGCATTTTAGCTTGCTTTTATTCAGAAAAATCAGAATTGTAGTTGGCATGCTTGTTCACACTATAAATTAACAAATCAACTACAATTTGTTTTTATTTTGCTAGTTATTTGGTAAAATCATTTTTTGCAATTTTATTTTTCTAAAAATTTGGTTTTGAGGTTATCAATAACTTTCTAACTTAGTAGATTGTCAAAAACAAAATCATTGCTTTGTGTTGTAAGAAATTATTAACTTAGAGATATGACTTAAATTGCGATGGTTTAAGCTTGTGTCACTTATATATTTCTTTACTTTTATTGGTTTAAATTAAAACTACTCTTTATATGAACAAGGGAACTAAAAACCCTTGGAATCCTAGTATTCTCTTTATCTTCCACCCTAAAAAAATTGCACTCTAGTGAAATATCTCCCTTTGCATTTGATCATTTTAGTTATCTCTCTAAAATCAATTAGAGTGGAAGAATTTTTTAAATGAGTAACAAAGATTACTTGTTAAAATTTCCTTTATTTACTCTTTTATAAGTTATTTACAAATATTCACTTCAAACTTTTTTTGTTCACATGTGTTTGTCCACTTTGCAGATTCTCTCAATATCACTATTCACTCTCAAAATCACTGATCTCAATGCAATCACAAATATCTCTAATTCCATATAACATATATGCTCGCAATGACAAATAAATGAAATTTGTTTTTTATTAGAAGACCCTAAAAAATCCCTTGCGGAAAAGCACTGAGAGGGATATAAAAGCTTTTATTTTATTTGAACAGTTTACAATAAGAAGAATGGATCACTGCAGTAACAATAACAATCTTACCTATGAACCCAAACATTGCTCTAGTTCTTAACACTGGTCTCTAACGAATGGCCCCTCTTAGCTCATGCAAGCATTCTCCCTCCTCATGCAATCATTCATCATCCTCTCTATAGCTACTCTCTAAATGATTCTCATGCCCCTCTTCCTTTCTATATCACTATCTCTATGATGCCATGTTTAGATAACTATCTTCAGCCTCTTGATGCAAAATAGGCCACCACTATCCCGCTTGCAATATCTTGTGCAGTGTTGTTTTTCGTACATAGTGGCCTCCTACAACACTAGCATGTGCTTCATTCAATACCATCAATCGCTCATGTTCCAAGTCACAACAACAAAGGATTTCATGTGGTCATATCTTGTATAATTGTCCAAGGATCAACTGGAAATTTGTAGCTTTTACAACTAATTGTTTCTTTTGTTTTGTATTGAATCCTTCTATTGAACATCCTGTACTTAAGAGGCGTATACTATCTTTGTAGTGATCATCAAACATCTTGACTGCAAATATTTGTGTTTGAGGAAGACTATCGTCGATACTACGAGGCTCTTCTTTTCTTTCTAACCACTACAGATGGTCTAATTCTGAATTCAGTCGTCCTAGTTTGACAATGATTTCAAAGTCAAATTCTTGGAATAGGAGAATCCATCAACAAATATCCCCCAACAATGGCTTATGGATCAAATACTTAAATGTATAATGGTCTATATACATCTTCAAATGTCCTCTCAACAAATAATATCAAAAATTTTGAAGAAAATATACCATAGCAAGTCCTTCTCTTTCTATCATGGTATAGCTCTTTTTTGTCGACAATTTTTTTGCAAGTTTTCTTTTGTCCAAGTAGAGATTTGAAGTGATTGTCTATTTTTTTATTTTTGTTATTAACTTGAAGTGGTAGTAGGGTTTTTGTTGTTAAAGATCCCTATTTTCTTGATTTTCAGTTTTCTAGCCTCTTCTCTTGATTTTGATGTCAATATATTTCTTAGTATTTTTATATAATAGTGGTGAGAACTAACTACTTCAATATTTTCTTTATTTTGAGTTGTGCGCCTTTTGATGTCAATATTTCTTAAATATTTTTTTCTTATCTAATAGTGGTTAGAACTAACTACATCAAAGTTCGTCCTATGTATCAATACACCAAATACTTCCTTGAATGTTGTACATGTTACTCCACTCATTTGCTCTATTATTTTGTCCGGTCTGGTGTGAAAGTGTTGGGTTGATCGAAATTAATTAATTAATATACAAGAAGAGGTTTATATAAAATGTTAATTAATAAAGTGAATTTATTATAGAAAACTAACCATTTCAAATTTATTAAAACAAAATAATAATAAATATTAGTTTTAAACCTTAGTCTCGTTGATTGTGTCACTTATTGTTAATAAGCGGAGATCCAGCAGACAAGTACAAGCATTTGCCACTCCCAAGGGATGGGTAAACATGGCGTAAAGGGAATTAGTAAAAAGGGATGGGTAAACATGGTATTGTTTTTTAAATATTAAATTTTTAATTCCATTCATAAAAAGGGATAATGGAGTTATAAATGGAAAAAAAAAAAAGCCTCGGTGGGATGTTTAAGGTGGTAAATTAATTCAATTTTTTATGTTACAAAATAATTAAAATAAAAGGATAATGAAGGTTTATTATTTCAAAAATATAGGGATACTCTAATAAATATATGGTTAAAAGGGATTTTTTTAACTCGGTGATAATAACTTTTGAAAATGGGTAATAGCTTTTTAATACGTTTTTTATAAAAAAAGAAAGAGGTAATGGAAGGATATTTTTTTAAGGAAGAGGGGGTTTTATTAAAACAAATTGGTGGATCTATGTATTTTTGTATGATGAGGAACTTAAGGGGTCAATTTTAACTTTGTAGACATGGGCACAATGATAACAACTATCAATGCATATTATTGATGAGTGAGGTTTTTTTGAAAGCTTTTATTGACAAGCTAGACAAGGCAAAACTCTTGATGAATTAACTTATGATCTTTTTTGGCAAAATTTTATTGACAAGTCAGACAAGATAAAACTTCGATTGGGAGAAAAACATTATGTTAAACTTATTGTAAAGTTTTATGACCAATTTGGTCAAGGATGGCTGTAAATGAAGGATTATTTATTTTATTAATTAAAAATAAGAGACATCTATCCAAGGGAGACTGGTAAAAAAGTGTTCACTGACCCACTAGGTTGAATGAGCAATTGTAGAAGGCTCGTTTACATGTGGCAGCACTAGCATTTCACTTTCTAGTTGTTGCAGGAAGCATAATACCTAAAATTGTGGTCATGTTCCCTAAGAGGGGGAACTGAGCTAGTGGGTCATTTAATTCCACCCAAAGACCTAGGTAATCTTATATATATCATCGAATTAAGAAGGAGGCTCACTAATCATTCTGATTTCTAAATGAATGAACCTTATGACTGCTACAAATTGAAAATTCAAGCACACAAGGAATTTGATGAGGGGATAGCTAAAGTGGAAATGTTGAGTTAAGTCTGCTGCTGAGTGCTAAGTTGAAACAAGTTTGATATGCAGGTTCTATCCGTAGATCTTCGTCGTAGCGGTTCAATGAATAGGCTCAGGGGTCCTAAGCAAGTAACTTTGGCTTCTTCATGAGAAGGTTGGGTGGAACAATCTCCTTTGGGTGTTTGTCCCCTTTTGCACATATTCCGGTTCTAATTGCTATTATTTAATGGTCATTTAATTATTTTTTTTGTATTTTGGAAGTATGCCGAGTATCTGCATCTGTTATATTGATATTATGTTGTTCTTGTCTGTACTTCCTATCTGGAAATTGTTATCAGTCGTAGAGCTTTTGGAAATTAGCCGTTACCTTTACTAAACAGAAGAAATCTGAATTTAGTCGAAGTATTTCTGATAAGTTAGTTTTAGCATAAAACAATATTATTTTCCTTTTGTTGGTATTTTAAGTTATAAATACATCTAACTCATATCAGTATTTTAAGTTATAAATACATCTATCTCATATCTTCTTAAACCTACTTTGGTAATCCTTTGTTAATCTAAGGTTTTGCAGAGCATAATAGTTAATTTCAGTGAAGAACTTGAAAACACCATATGAGAAGCTATTATAATATTTATAACATGTATAGAGGCTATTATAGTAAGCAAATTATATATATAACTCATAAACTGTAATAAGAGTAAGCCCGTATAGAATTCATAAGCTAACTTCATGGTTTCTTATTTGAAACAAAACAACACTTATGGTATACGTACTGAGTATATAAGCCTGTAATACAAATTGTTAGAATAATCAACCCATAGTTACCTACCTTAGACATTAATTTTAATTATTTTTGTCTTATTTCCTAGTTTCCTAGATTCCACTCTATGCTAGTTTCCTTCTACAAGTCCTACAAGTTAACACATGCTAAACCTGAGTCATGGAGGAGCGCTTGGGAAACATCGTGGAAACCCAACTTAGCATGTCTTCTTTATTCTAGATCCTCCAAAATGCATATTGCTTTTTCTAAAAAGTTTCCTTGTTTTATTTTGATTTAAGGAAAAAGGAAAAGTTATACTAGGTGTAGTTGACTTGTTTTTTTTTCACGTCATCCTCCTTCCTTTTATCGAAACAAAAGCATGTATGAGTTGTTTTTACATCCCTCTTTAGCTTTCCCACTTGACTTAGCAAATTCATGAGCATCTTCATAGATTTGGAAACTACTTTATGCACCTATGGGGGATTTGACTTTAGTAAGCCTACTTTTTAACTATTTCGATTGGCATATGTATGCATTCGATTCTCTCATGTAATGATATATTGCAGCAGCCTATTATTTCACAAGTTTGGATTTTGTACACTTATTGAATATAGATGAGTGTTATGCTCCAATTTCAGTCTCCTTTCGTTCTGAATTTTGCATGATTGATTAGCAATTTTGTGAGTGTAATTGTTCTATCTCTTGGGTTCAATTTCCACATGGTATCAGAGCCTTTGTAGATCAATTTCTCTCCTTCATTATTGCTATTGCAGCTTGGACATCTTGACTAGGAATGCATTTGTAACACCCCAGTTTTGACCCCATTTGCATGATGTATATAATGTAATTAATCGTGGTGAGGAGATAAAGGCAAAAGCCCCACCATTGATTTGGTTGTGTATGTTTCGGCAATGGGGATGGTTGCCGATGTTATATCATGCTATTCGACACATTATAGTTCAGCATCATGTAAACACGCACATCAATTAAAATAACCCACAACCAGCTATGACAATGCAACGTTGAAATGAAAAGGGCATGATTCCAAAGGATAAGGGGTGGGGGATGTCAAACCTTAGTCTATGGGGGGAAACCCATGTGTTACCACCTTGTTTGAATTGCCATCTTCCCTTGTCTCATCCAACCTCTTTATTGTCTTGTTGTTGTTGGTTGAGGTGGTTATTGCTGAGTGCTGGTGGTTGTGGCAGGACTCTCGGTCCTTTCCCACGTGCCAACTCCACCAGTGGATTCTTCCTCTTCACGTCGCATGGGGGAAGAGGAAGCATTCACTCTCCACTCCCTCCACGGCTAGGCATTCTGGCCGTTGTCTGTTCATCTTCTTCACACCTGGTCTTCACCTTCACGATTATGGTCTGTTCATTCTCTCCATGGTCGGTTCTTCCTCATGAAGAGTGGAAGTTTGTTCATCCGCGTGCATAGGGAAGTTGTTCACACTCACAAAGGAGGTCATTTCGTTTTCCTTGCGCACCAGTCATGATTCTTTTTTGGTTTTGCATGCAGCGAGCAGGTAGAATGGGCTCAAGGGAAAAATATCTGCTGGTATGTGTCATAGTCGTGGTTTTAATCCACGATTTCTACTTGCTGTTGGGTTTAACCCATGATTTCTGATTGCTGTTGATTTCACCCACGATTTGGGTTGTTGTTGTTCTTCCATGACTGTTGGATGCTGTTGAGAGTCCGATTTTTGTTTCCATTTCGACTGTGTGTGGGTTTCTTCCACGTTTTTCCTAGGCTACGTATTCTTCCTTTGCGCACAGGGGGGAGAGTTTATCCTACTTCCCCATGTTCTATCTATGTAAGTCCTTCAATGTTTGCATTGAGGAATTGTGCACTGTGGGCAGTTGGATGTTGGGTTGGCTATTGATTGCCACATCTGTTGGCTAAGTTTCCCATGGCCATGTTGGGAGTTCAGTTTATTATCCATTGTTGGCTGTGGTTTGTTTCCCTCATTCATTGTGGGGTTGTGGCTGTTGATGTACCCTGGTTTTGGGTTGCTGTTGAGTTGTTTTGGCCACCCTAGGGCCAAGAACAACTCTGAGTTGTCTTGTGGCTTGAGCCGTGTTAACCGTTTGGTTGGGATCGTCAATTGGTCATCCTTTCCTTCTTCACAGGGTTGTGAAGGGATTGTGTTGCTACGGTATGCAGTGGTTGGTCTTCAGAATGTTGTGAGTAGGATTAGTGGCCGGGTATGCTTGAGAAGGATGGTTTTGTGGCCACCAGCTTAGCATTCACCTTTCCTAGCTCCTTGATGACCTGGTAAATCCCAACTGTGTTGGTTTGCTGCTTGTGAACCTTGGCTATGTGTAAGCCTGCATTGACCCTTATTCCTTAAGGAATCATGCCCAGCTCAGGGGTGGTAGCGTTGCTGAGAGATTGATGAGCACGTTGGCCTATGGTTGGGTAGAACATTGCAGCGACATAGCTAGTTGCGGGGCAAGTTCTTCATCAAAAGATAAGTTTTGCTACTATTTCATCTCCGCAATTATATCTATTGTTTTATGAATTATGATGAACATAGGAATGCTGGAATGTATATGTTGCTTCCACTGAATGACAAGAAACTATGCATTGAGTGACTGTGTATTCATATGTTCTATGCATCTTAGTATGCATTTGTATGTTGATGAATTACGCATCCTTGTATGATGGATTATGCATCCTATTGCGTATTATGTTTAAGCTTTTAATTTCAGCATTGATTTCTATTCATGTTCTTGGGGCTATTTGCCCATATGCATTGGCGTATGCTTTGGTGTTCGTCGCATCCTCTTCGCCGGTCGGAGGGTCGGGGACGTGACCGCGTGGTATCAAAGCTCATGTTGCAACATGGGCCTGAATGGACCACCAAGGTGCAATGACAGTGGCAAGATTTCTTTCTGCCCAGCAGAGATCAAAATTTGATGATGGCAAACTTCCAAAAAAAAAAAAAATGTCTAAGTGTTGGACAGTCGGAAGACTTAGTGAAATTGAATTCTGATGTAGCGGAAGAGCTAATGGAAAAGACTTCCGATGTAGCAAAAGAGTTAGACGAAAGCACACCCGACGGGAACAGTTTGAAGGAAAAATTGCAGGAAATTTGTCTAAGTGTTCGATGTCCATTGGGAGAAAATAGTTGATCAAGTGTCCACCGTTGCGAATGGCTAAGCGGCTACGCGTCTGACAGGTAATTTCTCCGCCCGTTGATGCCGGAAGAAAGTTAAGTTTGAAAATTTTCTAAGTATATAATTCGTCGGCTATCGGAAGAAGATAGTGGTTCGAACACCCGCCGTTGCAGAAGTCTAGATCACTAGACTTCCGATGTGAAGAGACCAGCAATGCCAATAGAATCATGCCATAGCTGATTGGGCCACTGATCGAAAGAAAATAAAGGATCGTGTTCCACCGTTGCGGCTGTGGAAGGGACTCTTTCGTCAATAGAAAGAAGGCATGGAGCCGATCAAGCAGGAAAGAAGGAAAATTTTGAAAATTTTCTAAGTGTTGAGCATCCGTTGGCAGAAAATAGGTGTTGGGTTCGCCGACAACGCAGAAGAATTTAGTGGTTGTCTATCCGCTGTTGCAGCTTCCGTAGGAGCTAAAACGCCGATGTGACAGTGGATCCAGTTTTCAACAGTAGGAAAATTCAATAAATTTTGTGATTGAGATCATCAGAAGGCGATAGCTGTTTGAGCAGCCAATACGTCGGCTCAGTTAGCCAAAAGGACTTTCGATGTCGTTGGCAGAAGAAAGAAGAAGGACGAAGTTTTGAAAAATCGTCTAAGTATTTAAACCATCGGCAAAGTTTAGTTGTTTAAGTAGCCGGAGTGGTAGCAAGAATCGGAAGAAAATAGAATATGAATTTTCCGATGCAATGGAAGAAAAGAGGAGAAGGTTTCGGTGGAAAATAGTTGAAGTTGGAGCCGCAGTTTTGGCAGAAATCTTCCAAAGATCGCCGAAACATCGGAAAAGGATAGTTTATCGAGCATCTGATGTGGCGACGGTAAGAAGGAGAAAATTTTGAAAATTTTTCTAAGTGTATAAAACATCGAAAAACTTTACAGGATCGGACCACCAACACGTCGGAGAAAATTAGAGGATCGATCCGCTGATATGCTGGAAGCCAAAGGAAGATCGGCCCGACACGTCAAAAAAATTTAGTTGATTGGACCGCCGATGAAGTCGGATGAAAGATGAAGATCGGACTGCCGGAGTGTCAAAAGCTTAGAGAACTAGCTGTCCGACAGGTTAGAAGATCCGATTTCCGATGAACAGTAGAGAAGTTAGTGGTTTTGACAGCCGAAACGTCAGACTGATAGTCAGGATGAAAGTAGATTCTGCAGAGGAAAATTTTGAGTTTTTCGAGTGGGATTTTCCAGCAGATTTCGACTGTCTTTCAGCAGGATTTTTCAGCTGTCTTTCAGTGGATTTTCAGGTGGCTGAAGTTAGCGCCCAGTCCAAAATGCAGTGGTGTGTAAAAATTCAAATATTTGGTGAAAGTCTTCATTTTTAGAAGTGGTGTGTTTTTCACACCCAAGGTCGGAATGAAGCATGTGGATAGGTGTTGGAAAGCTTATCCAGTAGGGAACAAGGGTAAGTCACTAGAATTTGAGCATGGAGCAGCAAAGTGCTAATGACGGCAGCTGCTATCAAATGGAAAAATATGGAAAGTTGCATGCCCAGAGGTAGCAAAGACTATGAAGGCTAACCAGCTGTTTTGTGGAAGAGTAGTTCCATGCAAGGATGAAAGACTTGAAAAGGGAAGTTTCCTTAAAACCCTACCTTGCTAATTATAACTACATTTCCTAAGTTTTATGCTTGAAATGTATGAGGATATGTTTTGTATGAACCACTAATGATAATCATTGCTTTGATGTTGGCATTAGTGGAAAAACCAACGATGACATGGACCCGGATGAATATGTTGCCGATGCTAACAATTGTGACTAACAACCCTATGGAGAAAGGGATGAGGCAACAAGTCCATAACAAAAACTTGGTGAGCAATTCTGCAATCTCCTGCGAGATACCGACTAAACTGGTAATGCCAAGGGTATAAGTAGGACCCATGCAGGTAAGAGTTTGATTATGACGAATTCCATGGATTGGTAAAGGTAAGAGACCTCATACCATGTGGATGTTTGAATATAGAAAGGTGTCATGCCTATATGTGTTGATGATCTTGATTACAATAATGCATCCTATATGAAGTAGTCATGGTTAGGTCATGCATGGTATGTTGAATGCATATTATTCCAGAATCAATGCAAGGTAGCATTGAATGGATACATATTAAAAAGATTTTTATGAATCTTGTAGACATGCATATGAAGGGTGTGATTGACTGATTGCATAAGTACAGGTGCAAATGTTGTGATGCATTGCATGAATGCATTGAGATGAGTGCATGTGATACTATGAATAACTAATGGCTGAAATGATGAATTGATGACAATTCAGGAACCATTTCAAAGGTTGTTGTGAATGCAGGATAGTCATGATCAATTGGCTGCCAGAAATGCTCTATGGAAGAGAAAGGCGGTATGAATGATACGCTTGTGAAGTAAGGTGTATCTAAACATTTCATTTAATTGCATGAATGATATGACTATACCTTGCAAATGTTAGTATGATAATGATTGCATGAAGCAAATGAGTTTTGGTATATATTGATGTGACTAACAACTGGAAGTATTTGAATTTTATAAATTCTGAAAATGCTTCAGTGATGGTTGTAGCAATAAAAAGGTTATATGCATCCAGACTTACCAAGTGTTTGGTTGATTGAAGCTCATGTCTCAGGTAGATTATTTTGAGCATGGCAGTGAGAGGTAAGACCTTGACCAATGCCAGAATCTACCATGTGTAAGAGCCAAACCTTATGAGAAGAGCCTCATGGTTGTGAAAATAGTTGGTATGCATAATGGGTGGTTAAAATTGAATTGTGAATTTCGGATTTAAGAAATTGCTGACGACTACTAATCACTATTGGTGTTAGGATTATTAATCCTCCCTTGTCCAAATTTGGTCATATGTCTAAATCGGGAGTCATGTCTAAATCGGGAGTCCATCCAGTCTATTTATAGTCATTAGTACCATTGGTTAAAATTGACCTAAGTGGGGCACATGTTTCAGTTACCAAAGTGTGGGGAACACTAATTGAGGCTCACTGCCACTTATTGCACTTGATTGCATAAGTTTAGGAGTCTCCTAGATCAATCCCTACAATTTAGGAAGCAACTGGGAGTGTTGAAACCAACCAAGGTTAGTTCACTTCAGTTAATGACTAGTCAAGCCAAGTTAGGAGTCAGTTACATTCAGTTCTAGCTCTCTACATTCAGTTAAATAATGGTTTAATTAATTGCACACATGTGGGATGCTTTTCTCACCTACCACAGTCAGTTAACCATTATTTAATACTAAATGTAACACTTGGTTGTGTTTTTAGAACTCCGGTTATGATTTAGACAAGGACAGTTAACTACTAGGTCCTCCAATAGTGATTTAGACAATGTCTTGGTTACCTACAGTCAAGTAGAGTCATCAATTCGAACTTACTCATGTGGATTCGAATTGCTTGTGGCCATTAAAGCCATTTTACATCATTGTAATTACTATCTGGATTACTCTTTTGATTAATGAAGCATTCACAGCTACAAGCCTTTTGCACTGTTTCATTCTTCAATGGCTGAGTAAATTGTGAGATCTTCTTTGTGAGTTGTGTGTTTGTCTATAGATCTATATGCTCAAATTTAACAGTTGGCTTGTATAAGATTGTGTCAGGAGGATGCATGGTAAGTGGGTACTCATATTATTCTAGTAAGCATAAAATTATAATGAGCATAGTAGTACTTCTTACAAGAGACCCACAAATGAAGATCACCTCATTGCTAAGCAAACTAATTTCTGTAGTAGACAGAATTGTAAATTCCTATTGAATTTAATTACTAATGTCATTGCTTAGTTATGGAACAATCAATTTGGATTGTATTATCAGATAATGATTGACTGTTTGGATATTTGATGAATGTGTCAGGGATACACACTGCAGGAAGATCATGTGTGATGGCCTGCAACAGCCAAACTTCATGGGAAGGTTTTCCCTTGGAAATGGGTTTCGGGTGAAACGCCATTGGACATTTTGAAAATGTCTCATCTGCACTGCATGTTTGGTAGTAACATGAGTGAGATGGTATAAATTATGTCAGTAAGACATGTGTGGATATGAAAGAGAAGGAGCCCCCATTCCTCCTTAACAAAGGCATACTGCATCGGCAAATGGATAAGTGTTATGTGACCCTTGCTAAGAATATGCATGTTTAATTGTTAAAAATTCCATATGCAGAACATGTTTTGATTTTATTTCCATGATGACCGATTTCTTGAGTATGAATAAGGCCTACATGGCACACACCGGAGAAGAGTGCACACTTTTCCGATGTCGAGTCATGAAAGGGTTTTCAATATTGATTAAACCCTAGGGAGTGGACGCACTCCTGGTGTCTCAATACTTGATAATGAATGATATGAAATATGACTGCCATTTTAGAGCAATAACGCTGATGAGTTTGCTTATATTGCTTGTGTTGGCAAGTAAAAGGTAAAAGGTAAAAGGTAAATGGTTGTTGTGAGGGGTTGCGAAGTAAGGGTTATTGTTGGTATAAGTGTATGTGTTATTGTTGGTATAAGTGTATGTTGATGGCTTGATAAACCCAACTGTGTTGGCTTGGCTGATTGGTTGTTGATATAAGTGCATTGTTGATATAAGTGTAGGTGATTTGTTGGTAACCTGATAACCCAACTGTTAGCTGGCTTGGCTGAGAGGCCTGATAAACCCAGCAGTGTATTGGCTTGATTGGCAGCAGCCTAATAAACCCAATTGTATATTGGCTTGGCTAGATGGTCTAATAAACCCAACTGAAGGTTGGCTTGACTGTGCCTGATATATATAAGATGTTGTGGAGTAGCGTGCATGCTGACCTAACATCCAAGTCCATAGGCGATCCCAAGGATTGCAAAGCGAAGCAAGATCCTATGGATGAATGAGTAAATGCACAATACAGATAACTATTGGAATTATTTTGCTTATGAATATACATGTGTATATGATTTGGTTATGATGTTTTAAGCTCTTGTTCTAGAGATAAAACCGATGAGAATAAACTAAACATGTGAATCTATTCAATGTTTGGATATAGGTATTGCTGGAAGAGAGCACTATGAGAGCATCCTAGGGGTGCATGTGGACATGTGACTGTCCTGGAAAGCTCGAGATGAGTGGCAATGAAAAAGGTGCTAGTGAGACAGTGAGGTTCCTAGCAGTTGAGGCAAACCATGTGGAGGGACTCCATGGTTTAGAGGTCTGGAATAGACCAAAGACACTAAGTGTCGTGACCAAGAAGGATTGGTCCAGTATTCACGGTGAAGTGAAAGAGGTTGAGAGCATGAAAAGCCACAGCGGTGGTGTGGGTTCCAGAAAGGAACAAAACAAAGAGGGCAAAAACTCTTGCTGCTCTCTCTTGCCTTTTGATTATATATATATATATATATATATATATATATATGTATATGTATATGTATATGTATATGTATATGTATATGTATATGTATATGTATATGTATATGTATATATATATATGTATGTATGTATGTATATATATATACATATATATTTATGCATTGTGAAAACAAAAGATTGTTGGATGCATGTATGACTGAAAATGGAATGTGTGTTTTTTGTTGAAGGGAAATTGTGAATGCTGGAGTGGTTAATTCCCTGCCCAAGAATGGACATGAATGAGCGCATGTGCCTGTTGGGGAAGGCATGGAAAATGTGAAAGTCTCCTTGATGAGGCTTGGACTGTCATGCCGATTGGGTAATTAATTGACTGATTTTAATGTCTATACTATGCTTGGTCTGACAGGATTTCAATGGTGCATTTAATAGGTGAGAAAAGTGAAACCTGGTGGTGTACATTGATCATGGCAGTAGATCAAAAGTTGTTGGACTTGGCTGGAAGTCTCCTTCAAATGATTGCCAAGACCCAAGAAAATATTGGGGAGATGCTCAAGATACAGAGAAGGAAGAATGAAATGAACCACCAGATTTTGCAAGACTCTATTGGTTTGCAAAGGGAGGTGAAAAGCCTTTTGGGAGCAATCAAAAAAGGGAAGGAAGGTGGATCAGCAATGGAAAAATTGTCCAAGCGACCCCATAAGAAATGGTCTAGGCATGAAGGCTCAAAGGAAATTGAGCAGGTAAAGATGAAGCAACCAGTGAAATGCTGGGAATGCGGAGGACATCATTTACGCCGAGACTGCCCAATGAGGGAACATGATGAGGGAAATAGCCGCAAGGTTCCTAGACTTCGGGATAAGCTAGAAGCTGAGAACCAGTAGGACAATTTCGTGGAAGCTGAGGGGCTTGGTCGTGAACGTTCAAAGTAAATGATTGAATGTGGGATAGATCTGCAAAGTTTTGAAATTTTGATGTGCAATTGTATATGTATTGTATATGTATTCTTTTGTATTGGAACACTGAGGACGGTGTTATTCCAAGGGGGAGGGGAATGTAACACCCCAGTTTTGACCCCGTTTGCATGATGTATATAATGTAATTAATTGTGGTGAGGAGCTAAAGGCAAAAGCCCCACCATTGATTTGGTTATGTATGTTTCGGCAATGGGGATGGTTGTCGATGGTATATCGTGCTATTCAGCACATTATAGTTCAGCATCATGTAACCATGCATATCAATTAAAATAACCCACAACCAGCTACGACAGTGCAACGTTGAAATGAAAAGGGCATGATTCCAAAGGATAAGGGGTGGGGGATGTCAAACCTTAGTCTATGGGGGGAAACCCATGTGTTACCACATTGTTTGAATTGCCATCTTCCCTTGTCTCATCCAACCTCTTTATTGTCTTGTTGTTGTTGGTTGAGGTGGTTATTGCTGAGTGGTGGTGGTTGTGGCAGGACTGTTAGTCCTTTCCCACATGCTCACTCCACCAGCAGATTCTTCCTCTTCACGTCGCATGGGGGCATGGGAAGCATTCACTCTCCACTCCCTCCATGGCTAGGCATTCTGGCCATTTTCTGTTCATCTTCCTCATGCCTGGTCTTCACCTTCATGATTATGGTCTGTTTGTTCTCTCCATGGTCGGTTCTTCCTCTCGCAAAGCGAAAGTTTGTTCATCCACACGCATAGGGGAGCTGTTCACGCTCACAAAGGGACAAGCAGGCAGAGGTCAATTCATTTTGCTCGCACACCAGTCACGATTCTTCTTTGGTTGTGCATGTAGCGAGCAGGTAGAATGGCCTCAAGGGCACAATTTCTGCTGGTATGTGTCATAGCCATGGTTTTAATCCACGATTTCTACTTGCTATTGAGTTTAACTCGTGATTTCTGCTTGCTTTTGATTTCACCCATGATTTGGGTTGCTGTTGTTCTTCCACGACTCTTGGATGCTGTTGAGAGTATGATTTCTGTTTCCATTTGGACTGTGTGTGGGTTTCTTCAACGTTTTTCCCAGGCTATGTCCTCCTTCCCCATGTTCTGCCTATGTAAGTTCTTCAGCGTTTGCATTGAGGAATTGTGCGGTGTGGGTGGTTGGATGTTGGGTTGGCTGCTGATTGCCACATCCGTTGGCTGAGTTTCCCATGGCCATGTTGGGAGTTCTGTTTATTATCCATTGTTGGCTGTGGTTTGTTGCCCTCATTCATTGTGGGGTTGTGGCTATTGATATACCCTAGTTTTGGGTTGCTGTTGAGTTGTTTTGGCCATGCTAGGTCCAAGAACAACTCTGAGTTGTCTTGTGGCTTGAGCTATGTTCACCGTTTGGTTGGGATCGTCAACCGGTCATCCTTGCCTTCTTCACATGGCTATGAAGGGATTGTGTTGCTGCGATATGCAGTGGTTGGTCTTTGGACTGTTGTGAGTAGGATTAGAGGTGGGGTATGCTTGACAAGGATGGTGTTGTGTCCACCAGCTTAGCATTAGCCTTTCCTAGCTCCTTGATGACCTGGAAAATCCCAACTGTGTTGGTTTGCTGCTTTTGAACCTTGGCTATGTGTAATCCTGCATTGACCCTTATTCCTTGAGGAATCATTCCCAGCTCAGGGGTGGCAGCTTAGCTGAGAGATTGATGAGCACACTATCCTATGTTTTTGTGGAACGTTGCAGCGACGTAGCTGGTTGCAGGGCAAGTTCTTCATCAAAAGATAAGTTCTGCTTCTATTTCATCTCTGCAATTATATCTATTGTTTTATGAATTATGATGAACATGTGAATGCTGGAATGTATATGTTGCTTCCACTCAATGACAAGAAACTATGCATTGAGTGACTGTGTATTCGTATGTTCTATGCATGTTAGTATGCATTTGTATGTTGATGAATTATGCATCCTTATATGATGTATTATGCATCCTGTTGCATATTATGTTTAAGCTTTTAATTTCAGCATTGATTTATGTTCATGTTCTTGGGGTTGTTTGCCCATATGCATTGGCGTATGCTTTGGTGTTCATCGCATCCTCTTCACCGGTTAGAGAGTCGAGGACGTGACAATATTCTGTTGACTGGAGGGCATAGTTTCTGAGCTATGGACCAATCTCAGAAGATCATCTTGACTCCATTCAATTAATTTGAGTGGAAAGCTAAGATAGAGATATTGTTGAGAGCAAAAGGTCTCTACAGGGTAACTATGGCAACTGAGGCAGATGCCAATGCAGCTGCAGAGAAAATTCAATGGCACAACAAGAGGGATGAGGCCTATGGTCTTTTGTGTCTAAGCATTTCAAGAGACCTCCTCTTCCATCTGTTGATGTAATTGTAACTTTGGAATATATTCACTTGTATTTCTTATGTATTGTAACCTGATGTTTATTTCGGGATGTATTTGTAATGTACTTGAGTCATGTCATTGCCCGATGTTACTATTGGTAGTTTCTATAATGTAAACAAGTCGTGTCAAGTCAAGGTGGGTAACCCTCCTATTGTCTAAGGGTTAAATTCCATGCAGTTCCAGGGCACTAGGGTTATTATATTCACCTAGTGAAGTCGGCCCTAGTTGGGTTTAGTCAAGATGGGAATTAGTATAAATAGAGAGCTATCCTCTCTATTTATCACACACTCACTCACACTCAGTTCTAGTGCATAGCTGAGGAAGAGGATGACACTGGGGCAAGGAAGAAAGAAGTTTACTGCTGTCAGGAGATCATCTTACTGTTTTGGGTTTTACTTTTGGTGTTGATTCTATCTCTAAGGAAGTTGTGGGGTTTTCTCCATTTATGGTTTCTCCGAGGAAAAAAACTATGTTCATTGTCTCTTGTTTTTGATTGTTGTGCTTGTTGTTCTCTCAGTTAAATATCCTAATATAATGCTAGCTTAATGTTAAAGATATAACATGGTATTAGAGCTAACCGAAGAAGAAGACACTGTACAGCTGCAGGAACTATAGTTTCATACTTTTTGGATCTCTCTTCACAGAGTTTCAACAAAATAAGGTTGGAATACCTTTCCTCCCTAGGGCACATCTTTCTATCAAAGCAGAATCCAATTTTGAGGTTTTTCAATTTTGGACCCGACACTACTGCCATAAATTAGGGCTTTTCACAGAAGTGGAATTTTTCAGTGAGCCCGGGCCTAGATTGATCTCCTCCTCAAAATCAAAGTCAGGGATCAAGATAAAAGCATTTGCTTGGACAAAACTCTGGAAAAGAAAAACCCTAATCTGCTCCTGAACCAACACTACAGAATTTCAGCTCCAGATTCAGATCCGACATCTTGACCTGGTAAGATCTAAATATTTTGTATTTCCATTTGACGCTCTTAGATAGGATGTCTCATCATACCAAGCATGATGAAAAGCTTGAGGGAGCTGATAACTTTTGAACCTGGAAGTATAAGATCTCCCTGGTCCTGGAAGAAAATGAGTTGGACTCCTATATTGGTGAGGAGGTTCCAGTTCCATAGGAAGATGAGGATAAGGCCTTACATAAGAAAAATTTGGCTATGGAAAAGAGGATTATTGCTGATTCAATAAAGGATCACCTCACACCACAAATGTCCTCCCTAAAGAAACCTAAAGCCATGTTTGATTCCCTAACCAAACTGTTTGAAGGGAAGAACATCAATCAAAAGATGACTCTAAGGAACCAATTGAAGAATGTAAAGATCCAGAATGAGGAGACCATCGATTCCTACTTCACAAGGGTCTCCCAGATCAAAGAATAGCTAGAAGCAGTAGATGAAGAAGTGGAGAATTCATAAATTGTGATGACAACCTTGAATGGTCTCCCTAGGTCATGGGATTCTTTCATCCAAGGAATCTGTGCTAGGAAGAAGTTAGTCAAGTTCAATAGACTATGGGAAGAATGTTCTCAAGAAGAAGCCCAAATAACAGCTCGAGAAGAAATGATGGGAAGTGAAGATCAAGCTCTCACAGTACACTCCAGGAAAGGAAGAAGGGAAAATCATCATCACCAAGGTAAGAATTATCATCAGAAAAATAATCTTGTAAGAAGGGATCCATCCAAACTCAGATGTTATACATGTGATGAAATATGACACTTTGCTAGAAATTGTCCCATGAATAAGAATGGATCCAAGAATAAAAAGAACTCCAAAAGAAGACATCATGTTGACACTACTGAGGATGATGATCCTCCCATGAAGAAAGTAAAACAAGAAAGTGAAGACTCTTCAAGTGAAGAAGAATATGTTCTGATCTCTGCTTTCACAGGAACTATCACTCACGAAAGAAAAGATTGGCTTACTGACAGTGGGGCTTCCAAACACATGACATGTTTCAAGGAATCCTTTGAAAAACTATCTAAACATAATTCACGCCATAAGGTGATACTTGGGGATGACTACCAATATCCCATAAAAGGTAGTGGTGAATCCTCCTACAAGCTAGACTCTGGAAAGTCTATGAAAATGAAGGATGTCTTTTTTGTACCATGACTAAAGAAGAATATTCTATCCATATTGGCAC
This sequence comes from Pseudotsuga menziesii, assembly GCA_001517045.1. Lineage (NCBI taxonomy): Eukaryota > Viridiplantae > Streptophyta > Pinopsida > Pinales > Pinaceae > Pseudotsuga > Pseudotsuga menziesii. The sequence goes on from LPNX010988344.1 coordinate 138,780, forward strand.
TGGATGCAAAATGCATGAGGGTTGCATTTGTAGATTGCCAATTCCTTATGTGGTCAAGAGGAAAGACTATTGAAGATGCAATAGTAATTGGAGAACAAGAAAGAGGATTATACAAATTGAAGGGTCATCTAGAACAAGCTTTGGTCCATGAAAGAGTAGAGCCAAATGAACTTTGGCACAGAAGGCTTGCACATGTGCACTACAGAGCACTACCACTTGCAAGCAAAGCTATTGAAGGTTTTCCAGAAATTCAAGCAAAACATGAAGGTGTCTGCAAAGGATGTCCAAAAGGAAAGAATACAAAGAAGACATTTCCAAGTAGTGAGAGCAAGGCAAAAGGAATCTTGGAAATCATCCACTCTGATGTATGCAGACCAATGTCATCAAGTTCACTAAGCGGGCGTGTATACTATGTTTCTTTCATTGATGACTTTTGTAGGAAGACATGTATTTACTTAATGAAGAACAAAGATGAAGTTTTCAGCAAATTCAAGGAATTCAAATATTTGATCGAGAACCACAGAGAAAAGAAGATCAAGAGCTTTCTCTCTGATAATGGCGAAGAATTCACATCAAATGAATTCAAAGACTTATGAAAAGAATCAAGGATTAAGAGGGATTTATCCACTCCATATAATCCACAACAGAATGGGGTTGTAGAAAGGAAGAATAGAACTATCATGGAAGTTGCTATAGAAATGCTTCATGATCAGGATCTTCCTATGCATCTATGGGAAAAAGCTACCAGAATAGCGGTGTATGTACACAACCATACTTGACATAGAGTACTCGATAATAAGACACTTGAAGAAGTATTTTCCAGTAAGAAACCATAAGTCAGCCATCTCAGAATAATTCGGTTGTCCAGTGTACATACACATTCTGAAAGAAAAGAGGACAAAGTTAGATCCTTCAGGAAAGAAGGGAATATTTGTGGGATACTCTGAAATCTCAAAGGATTACAGTATATATTTCCCATCATTCAAGAATATCAACATCAGTAGGGATGTAACATTTGACGAAGACACAGCTTACAACAAATCTAGAAAGAGACCTGCTGAATAACCTGAAGAAGCAGAAGCACCCAGAATTCATGATACAACCATGAATGAAGAGAGTCAAGAAGAAGATGGAGAATTTGAAGAACCTTAAGAACCTGTAGGTCCACCTTAGGAGAAGAAACCTCACAAGAGGAAACCTTCTTGAGTAGGAGAATCTATCCAAGGTGCGGAAAGATATGGAGCTCCAGAAGAGAATCACAGAGAAAGAAAGAGAACCAAATCCTACTCCAGGTATGTAGCTTTACTATGTGATTTTATCAATAAAGATATTTCCAATTTTGAAGAAGCGGCAGAATGGAAATAATGGAAGGATGCTATGATCGAAGAGTATCAATCGATCATGAACAATGATGTTTGGGATGTTGTCCCAAGACTAGAAGGGAAGTCGGTTATAACTTCCAAATGGATCTACAAGATCAAGCATGTCGCAGATGGTAGCATAGAGAAATATAAGGAAAGATTCGTGGCTCATGGTTTCTCACAGAAAGAAGGAATAGATTATGGATAAACCTTTTCACGTGTAGCTAGATACACTTCCATCATATTGGTACTTTCTCAGGTTGCAGTAAAGAAATAGAAGATACACCAAATGGATGTTAAGACTACTTTCTTGAATGGTGTAGTGGAAGAGGAAGTGTATGTAGAGAATCCACTTAGTTTTGAGACACATGACAGGGATTCTCATCAGTGTATATTGAAGAAAGCCTTGTACAGTTTGAAACAGGCACCCAGGACATGCTACGACAGAATTGACAGCTTTCTATCCATTTTTGGATTTACCAAGAGTAAATCAAATTCGAACCTTTACTACAAGGTTGAAGATGGAAACCTAATGATGATCCTACTATATGTAGATGATCTATTTGTAATAGGTATATATGGGTTGATTAGTGATATGAAGAGAAATATTGCTGCCAAATTTGAAATGAAGGACTTGGGTAGGATGCATTATTTTCTATGCATGGAGGTGTGGAAGAATGCAGATGGAATCTCCCTTAGAAAAGAGAAGTATGCAATAGAGATATTGAATAGGTTCGGGATGATGGACTGAAAGGACATGACCACACCTATGGCATAAAACCTGAATCTCTTGAGTAATGCTTCATTAGAATCAGTTGATGCTACGATGTATCATCAGATGATTGCGTCCTTGATGTACCTGACGAACACGAGACCAAACATTTTCTTTGCTATGAACACCTTGACCTAGTTCCTAATAGATCTGAGACATGTTCACTTGATTACTGCAAAGCATATTCTAAGGTACCTAATGGGTACAACTGATTATGGGCTCAAGTATGAGGCGAATCGGAAGATTAACCTAGAGGGTTATGTTCATTCAGATTGGGAAAGTAGTGCCATCAATAGGAAGAGCACTTTAGGGTGTTGCTTCAGTATGGGATCAGGTGTGATCTCTTGGTTTAGCAGGAAGCAATCCTATGCAGAACTGAGTACAGTTGAAGCAAAGTATGTTGCAGCTTGTTCAGCTACTTGTAAGATAGTATGGCCGAGGAAGCTACTGTCTAATTTATTTTATCTCTAGATGGATTCTACTTGTATACATTGTGACAACCATAGTTATGTGAAGTTGTCAGGAATCCAGTGTTCCATGACAATTCAAAGCATATAAAGATCAAGTATCACTATATCAGGGATATGGTCTAGAGGGGAGTAGTGAAGCTCCACCATGTTGCGATGGACGATCAGATAGTTGATGTGTTGACGAATACATTGGCTAGGGTGAAGTTTCAGTACTTTCGGGAGAAGCTTCAGTACTTGAGGGAGAAGCTTGGTATTCTCCAGATTGAGGTTCCCTCCAAGGAAAAATGATGATACCTAGAGCCATTCTGACATGGTGAGAGGATTGGTTTCTTCCATGGTTAGATGTAAGGGTTGAGCCATTCTATCATGGTGAGAGCATTGGTTCCTTCCATGTCAAATGTGAGTGCTGAGCCATTTTGGTGTGACTAGAGGATTGGTTCCTACATGATCGTATCTGAATTTATTCTTAAGAGGGGATGTTAGGATATTTAGACACTTAGGAGTTAGTTAATATCAACTTGTGTAATATATCCATTCGGTAAAAGTGTGTTTCTTTAGTATGCATGTGTAAATATTGTAATCCAACGGTCACGATATGTTCTAGACATAGAGTGATCCAATGGTTCAACTTCTCTTAGATCATACCTACCATTGATCCGTGGCTTAACACCCGATTGGTTTATGATCTCTATTTAAAGAGAATAGAGGGTCCTTTGCTAGTAGGTCGATTATGAGTAGCTCATGTAACTTTCTTTCTTTTGCATAATAAATTGCTCCAAGTAGCTATTTAGCTGGGGTCGTGGACTGTTTCTCTCTCGAGGGTTTTAACCACGTGAAAAACATCGGTGTATTGATCTGTGATCTTTTTGTGTGAAGTGGTTTCTCTAGGTGTTTAGTCTTTTGGGAGTACCTTGTGTACCCAAACATGAGCAGTAGATATTTGAAAATAATGTTCTTGTATCTTAGTTTATCAATGAGAAGATTACCTAAGATAAAGGTACACTTTAAGAGAAGGAGGAAAACTGCGTTACGTTAGATTTTTATCTCGACGTTTCGAACCACAAAATGTCGAGATAAAAATCTAACGTAGCGCAGTTTTCCTCCTTCTCTTAAAGATACCCACTGCATAGTAGCATGAACAGCTAAAGGTACACGGCAACATAAATTTGACAATAGACATAGGCACTTTTTCCAAGATCTAAAAGGTTATGTAAATTACATCAAATTGAAAGAAAGTATGTGAAGTTTATTTGGGGTATCAATATCTCGTAAGATAAACAAGGTGTAAAAAATATGTGTGAACCATCCATGATTTTCTTCTTAGACTATGTTCCATTCTCATAGGTTAATGTCGAGCCACATGTAATGCAATGTATCAAATTTGGCAAGGTTAACATGTTGCGTAAATGTTGTAATTGAAATGGTGACATTTTATTTCAAAGGAATACTTTAGCAATAGGACACTTCTACAAACCATGAGATGAGATTTTCGATAGTGCAAAACAAATATATTCGATAAAGTTTATCAAAGTCTGTTTCTTGGCATCGCAGTAGGTATAATGCAAAATAATACTCAAATATGTCATTTCAAGGGAGTTTCACATAATAAATGAAAATGCTTTAAACTTTAATAGATATTTGACAAACCTCAAAAGAATCGCTGAAAATTGAACCAATTCCTCTAAATCTTTAACAAAAAATCCACCAATTCCATAAAACTTAAGCAACTAACTGCTTTTTTCCTTGAGAGATGTCTTCTTATAAGGCCAAAGCTGTAAAAAACAATTTGTCCACTTATTCAAAGTAAGACTATTAGAATTATTGAAATGCTTGTTGCTTCATTCCATTTTAATACAAGACCAAAATTTCCTTAAAAGTACAAATAAAGTTAGCTTTTGTGTTAATATTGATATCCACTTCTTCTTCCTTAGATGTTCTTGGTAAAAATGAGGGTTAGGATGGGGGGATGTCCAAAACAAGCTTGTAGGGTGACATTTTGGTAGCACCATGATAGGTGGTATAGAACTACCTTTATGCAAGGGCAGTGTACGGGGGGTGGGGGGAGCTACTAAACCCAATGGCCATATCATTCAATGTAAAAACCAATGGCTAACAATATTTTTTATGGTCAACACCGCACAACCTCTATTACTTGTTATTAACTCCAATATCTCAAGTCCTGCACTATACATAATTATTATGACAAGCATCATCATCGTGCACATCGACGTTGTCATCATCATCATCATCATCAATGCCATATGGTACATCAACATCATCTTGATCATCATCCTCATTATCATCATCATCGTCACCATCAAGTACATCATCAACAAAATCATCGTCATCATTGTCATTATGGTCACGCATATGCCATTTGTGTTCTTAATCACTCATCGACATTAGGATTCATGTCATGTAATTATTAAGGTCATTTATATGTCATTACAGTCATTTCAATGATAGTAGGGTTGTTTAGATGTCATTACAGATATTTAGGTGCCATTAGAACCAATTAGAATCCACAAAGTGATACCACATGCATAATCTTCATTGACATCCAAATTGCCATCATCATCATACAATAAATCAACACCATTGTCATCGTCATAGTCATCATCAATATAATTATGATAATAATGAGAAAGGAGCCATACTACCTCACAAGAATGGATGATATACTCTTATACTTATGAAATCATATCCATACGCTCCATCATAATTACCGTAATGCATCATAGTCATGTTGTTAGGGACAATCATATGCAATTAGGGTCTATCAAATTTTATTAGGGAAACTAAAATGCCATAAGAGCAATTTAGGTGACATTAAGGTAATTGTTGGGGATCAACCTTCAAGGTCCTTTATTTTGGCAACTCCGCGGCTTTGGTACGAAGCTTGTAAGCGGAGTTGCAACCCAAAATAGTCTTAGGGGTGTCGGGGTTGCGTCGAAGCCCCTCTTTTTGTAAATGACCCATGGTTTAAACTCATGGTTTAAGGCCATGGTATTGTAATAGTGCACTTGTATAAATATGCACTTATGTAAAGGAGTCAGGTTAGGATTTTGAGACTTTTGATGTATGATGATTTGATGCGAAGAAACAAAAGCCCTATTTTAGGGTTTAAGTTAAGTCCTAGATGAGTGCATGGAAAACCTCTACAACTGAGTGCGCAAAGGGTTTTGTAAGAAAGGTCAAGTCCGAGTTGAGTGCGTGGACGACCTCTGTAGCTGATTGCGCAGAGGGTGTTGGAAGGAAGGTGCTACAGCTGAGTGCGCAGCTTAGGATTGCTAAGAAGATCTACACCAGAGTGTGCATATCAGAACTGTGTGTTTGTAAAAAGTTGAATATAAACGCAGTTCTATGGACGTAGCCCCTACACTGGGGGTGAACCACGTATATCTTGTGTTGTGGTGGTTCTGTTATGTTTTATGCATTTGATAAGTAGATGATTGATAAAGTAAGATAAACTTTTAAGTATTACTTCGCTGTGAATTCCGAGTTAAGGGTTAAGCAAGAAATTGTTATTTATCTAAACTACGAAGCTATTTAAGTGAATGTTGAAGCTCTGTATTGCATAAGTAGTATTTGTTAAGGCTAAAGGTATAGTAATATCCCTCTTTCGCTTGCAGAAACCTGATTCTGTGGCACCCCATAGTTTTTTCAGGTGAGACTGCAGCCTGTTCGCAGGTTGTTTCCGAAAGGGCCAACACTATGGGTATTTTTGTTGCTATGAAGATAAAAACATAGAACCTGGGTCTCCCCATAGCCCAAACAATTGGTTTCGTTGCCAGTTGAACTAGTATCTGCTTCAAGAGGGATTTACGTTGTACCTGAAGGGACATGTTTTGGAGGCCCTCAGTAAAATAAATCAGTGACTGGATTGAAGATACTTACATGAAATTTGTTGAACAAGAAAATAAGGATCCTCGTCGTACCCTAGATGACTTCTTGCAAAGGTACGTTTTTACTGATATTTATGAAATTTTCTTTGGTAGTATCCACATAGAATTGCACTAGTGGTTATCCAGGTTGACAGAAAGAAAGTTAAACTTCAAAGAGGATCACTCTCCTACCTGGACCCCAGAAAAACTTAAGATATTGAAAAGAGTGAACAATACGGTATCAAGAGCTGTTGACTTCTGGACAAGGCGAACCCTTGAAGCATTTGTGATGGAGTTCATTATCGACACACATACTTCTTTCAGCAAAGCAGAAAGATAGTTCTTCAAAGGAAAATGGGTAAGTACCTAAATTCATTAAGTTTGAAAATTAAAATGCTTTTGGTTGAGAAAGGCATATTGCTTATCGAATCAGATTCCTAGATTGATTGCTACTAACCTATGTTTGGAAGAAAAAGTGACTTCGATGAACAAAGTGGTTTGCTTCGAAGCGGTAAAAGATACAAGAGAAATCTTGGATCCTATACCCTAGGCCAGAATACCGATTATACCCCGCTAATTCTAGAAGAATCTGACTCTGAACAAGCCCCTTTTGTTAGAAACCCTCCTATAACTCCACAGCAAAGACCTGTTATCCCTGAGAACCTGTCGCAGTCTAAAAGTAACCCTAACCCTAGTATTCCTGTCGTAGGTCAGTCTACCTCAGTAAGTTCCCCTCCCCCTGTTATCAAGTCCCCTCCTCCCCCCCCTCGATCCACTATGGCCCATTTGAATGATGATGTCAAACTCCCAGTCTTTAAAGGAACTGGATCAGAGGATCCAGAGCAGTTTTGGTTCTTATGCGAAGTTGTTTGGACTTCTAAGAATATTACGGATGAAAATACAAGAAGAACACAGCTAATCACCTCTTTCAGAGACCGAGCTTTGACTTTGTTTATGAATTTTTCCAGTATTCAGAACTATATTTTGGCTGATATTAAAAAAGAAATGATCAAAGAATTCAAGAATCCTAAATCAAAGTCCTAGTGTATAACTGAACTGAAAGAAATTCAGTAGAAGTGAGGTGAATCAGTCTAGGACTTTGATCAGATGTTCAAGGTTCTGTTGGATCAATTTAGTTTTACTATTGGACCAGAACAGCATAAAGAATGGTTCATTGCAGCATTATTGCCTCATATTAGGACCCCACTTATGCAATAGAAGGTTGCTGATCAGCAAGAGGCATTGGAAATTGCCATGAAACTTGAAACAACTACTGTTGGAGATAATTCTAGAATAGCCCAAATACAGGCGCAGTTAGCAGAAATGGATTTGGAGCTTCGCGACATGAAGAAAGGAAAATCTATTTGAGAAGAGGTTTGGTTTACATGATGCAAGATAGAAGGTCATGACAAGGAAAAGTGCCCTGCACTAAGAAATTACCTGATTACTGGTGCACCAAACTCATTTAACCCTGCTATCTTATATTGTGAGATCTGTAGAACAACTGGCCAGCATCGACCTGAATATTGCTATCTACTACAGAGATATGTTCAAGTACCTAAGAATCCCTATTGCAAGTTCTATAAGTCAGTAGGACTCAATGAAGATGAATGTCACAGCTTTGACCTCATGAGAGAGCGAACCTATGATTCTTATAGGGTACAAAATGATGCACAAGGCAATGATGGATATGGCTACTGTGGTGGTAACCCAGGTCGAGGTGATTTCATAGGTCATGGTGGTATGATTGGAAGAGGTCGAAGCTAGGTTATTTGCTATAACTGTAATCAGGCAAGACATGTAGCTAGAGACTGTCAGAACCTAACTACGACATGTCGATAATGCAGAGCAGTCGATCATGTGATTGAGCAATGCCCATAATTGATAGCCAAGATACAAGAAAGAAATGGTGCTCCTACTCAGAATGTTTATATGATTACTGTAGAGAAAAGATCTTTCCCATATATTAATGTTGTTACAAGGAGTGGAGCTACAACGCAAGTACAGAAGATGAAGAAACAACATGACGAGGCTTGGGTTCACAAGACCCCAGATAGAATTCTAGCCTTCGATGTTGGAAGAGAAAAAGAAACATTTATGGAAGCTAAAAGAGACTTTGCTGATCCAAGAACATCAGTAGCACTACACAATAGCATCAATAGCACTCGTAGTTCCAAGAAGCTTCGCCGGATCAAGTAAGTACACTAACATCATTCTTACAGAGTTGTATGAAGTTATTAAGAAATCATAATGCTTTGAATGAGTTATAGAAATTTCTTCAGTCTTGCAAACCTCAGCGAAGCTCTGATAAAGGAAAAACTGTTAATAGAGTTAGAAGCAAAATTCACTATATTTACATATCCACAAGATGGAAAATTCATACCATCATTCAGTACACAATCTATTTAGTTCAAATAATTGGTGTGTTTTATTCATTTCCATGAACGTATGCCTACTGGAAGTTTAGCCACCGTATCTTTTTCACATAATAAATGTATTTTTTCTCTTTACATGTCATATGAAACGATGACCTTTTTAAATTATAAGCATCGATGATTTGTACCCAAAATATAAGCACCAATGTTTTCTTCCTAAAATATAAGCATTAATGTTTTTTAACAAAATATAAAAACAAGTACTCATTGTTATAATATATGCACCAATGCTCATTGGTATACCATATGCACGAATGCTTCGTTGTACAATATATGCACTAATTATATTTAAATACAAATTGCACAACAATGCACATAATACAACATCATCGTCATTGTGTTTAAATATACAAATGTGTTAGCACTTTAATAAATATATTCAAGGTATCGATGTGTTTAGCGAAATGCACCAATGTTGTTACAATGTAATATATGCACTGGTATGTGCACTAAAACATACCAAACAGTGCATTGGAGATGAATGTAAACATTTGTTCTGCCACTCTAATGTTTAACCATTGATGTGATTTTTTCTATGATATATGCACCGGTGCTAAGGAATTATGTGCATCCACTATTGCAATTTAGTTATATAAGGTGCACTCGTGTCCATTATAGAAATATAGAGCACTTGATAAAAAATATTTGATGAAATATTCGGCTACCAATTGTTTTTTTTAGTAATAGTGAATATTATCGGAAAAAGTTGTGCTACAAAAAACATATATTGTACCAAAGGTTTTTTGGATGGTTTCTTCCAATCTTGTAACACTAAAAACCTTCTCTCTAGCCTCCTCTACATGATGTTTTATTTATAGTATAGGTTTCAAATTTTTATCTCAATATAGGGGAATCTTTTTTATCGCTTGAAGGTACAATCCCTCTTGGACCTACTACCACCACACATGTTTTTCCAATTGAAACTCTTGAATCAAAAATAAACATTTTGTGATGATTTATTCTTGACTATGCCACTCAATATAACGAGTCTTTACATCTTTGTGCAACAGATGCAGCTTCATATGGGATGAGAAATCCCAATTAGAGTTCTTCACAAAATTCTCTAACATAGAACACTTCATCATCTATCCATGGTTTAATGACTATTTCATCGTTTCTTTTGTTGTTTCCCATGTCTTATACCAAAATGACCATGCTACCCATGCATATACCATATTACATTAATGAGATCCTATTGAATATTTCTTACAAAAGTCATCAACATATATTTAAAAATATCTTTCTCATGTTCTTCTTAGTGACATACTCTATTGTTGATGAATTCATGTACCATCCTCTACCAATGCCTATCCTTTATAAATTATTTCTATAGTGGAACTCATGTTGGGATCTTATATAGATTTTTCTCCTAACAGAAGATACTCCTTATGAATTTGTCTAGCCTTCCATATTCCATGGTTTCATCCATGCAATGAAATCTTACAAGAAATAGAAAATCATTGCTTATAAAACTTGAGTGCAAGCATCGCATACATACTATAATCAATGTAGTTCCCATTTGAAAACTAGGAATCAATCTCAGAAAACTGCACAAACTATCCAATAGTTTTCACAAATACATAATTATGTATGTTAACTACTTCACTAGAAGGGAAAAAGTGAATCCTACCTTCAACCATACTTCTAACATGAAAATGATCTTCCTTACTTAAATATTTGGTATTTAAGTAAGAAAAAACATTTCAAGAATTCCTCAAATTAATGGATTCACATTGAACATTTAAATGTGAATTCATCACTATGTACTATTATAGCTCAAAATGACACATCTCTTCCTTTGACCACTTTATTATTTTTTTTCGCATGTCAACACTTCCATGACGACACTTCATGAGAAGTCATTGAAAGTCACTGAAAAAAAACCTAACTTGGAGGACACATATCTTTAGTTATGTAACTCCGTTTTACCTCATCTCTACACCATTGGAAAGATATTTCTGTTTTATAAGACTTTCCAGAAGACACCAATGTCTAAAAATGCCCAGACATACCCTAAAAATGATTTTTTTGTGTGTACACAAGTTTCCTTAAGGAAAACCCGCATACATACATGAGTTGCTATATATAATAGTCGTGTGTGCCTTAAATACACGACTTTATGCATCGCAACTTGCCTATACTCCTCATGTATGCGACTGTTGTTTCTACAACTTGCGTAAGCCTCTTAAAAATGTGAAAAAAATATGAATTTTGAAATTTCGATAGTTTGGGTAGTTATGCAACTGACTCCTTCAGTTGTAACTACTTTGTCTTCGATCCTAACTCTTCATTAAACATATAAATAGAGGTAGGGAGGTACATGAGAGGGGACTTGAATCTTTGCATTGTTATGCTGTAAGATTTGGAGCTCTCTTTTCCCACACCTTTTCCCTAGAAGCATTCTCCTTGTGTTGTAGAGATTGGAGGCCGAGTTCCTTGGAGAAGAGAAGCAGCAGAACTAGATCAAGGTTTCATGAGGTGCCGAACTTGAAGAGAAGGTATACTTGTACTTGTTTTCAAGATTAATAAAGATGTGATGTCCTTATTCTTCCCAAATCATTGTTCAATGTGTGATTGAATATTTGTTTATGATCAGATTGTGATGTTAATCAGATTATTATTTCATGTTTATTTGATTACCATTTCTTTATATGTAGTCATATCAGTTTGAGGAAGGTATAACTTGTTTTGCAGGTCTCTTGGAGCAAGAGGAGTGAGAGGAGCAAGAAGAGGATTGAAGGGCTACTTGGATCAACCTTCATTTGGCTAAGTTATGAACCATTCTAATTTCTGATCTTTCTTATATATGCTTGCTGAATACTGTGCATCTCTCTTTCAACCCCAGTACATTGATGGCCTCTTAAACCCTAGCCATAGGATACATTCATTTACAACAGAACTGACGAATCCAGTAGGGAAAACCTTGTCTATTTGGGGTTTCTTTTTCTTTCTTTTAGACTTTTGTGAAGTTTTAGGTCTTTATTTCTACTTAGGAACACCTTATAAGTCTAATAGCATGCTTCCCCTACCTTCCCAAGGCAGTTTTTGACCTCTTTGGAAGTTTTCCCACCCATACAAAAGTTGTACACTGAACAATCGTGTGTCTGGTTTTGTACATGTGACTTTCTATACTGTCAACCCGTGTATGATATGTGACTTGTGAGTGGTACAACTCATGTGTGCTTGTACATTTAACTTGATGTATTGTCAACCCACGTATGACACGCGACCTATCAATAGTACAACCCGCGTTTGCCCCTAAAACATTGTTTTTCCTCATTTTTGTGGTTCTTTCTACTGTTGTGGGATATTTGGTAGGTATTTTGTTGTCCTTTGTAGGTGCATGACTCCAGGGAGTTAGTGTCATCCCTTTTGGTTGTTCTTTATCTATGTGGGAAGCATTTTTGATAGCATTAGGGTTTTCTCTTTGCTCTTTCCTCCCACCCCCTTTGCTTGGCATGATTTTTGGCTTATGTTTCTCGTCAACCTCTGTTAGTGATCTTCATCTAAGTTCAAGAGATTGTTCGTGTTTGTTTCCATCTTATTTTGTTGGTTAACTTCACCATGCCAAAGTAGTTGACTTGTCTCTTATGCAAGCCTTCCTTCCAAGTAGGGTTTATACTGACTTTAGGGAATTCTAGAGTTTGTTTGGTGGTTGTATAGCGAAGTTCCTTTTTCTTTGTTCTTGTCATCTGCATGCTTTTAGTTTGTAGCTATTTTTTATTTTTCATTTATAAAATAAAAATAAAAAGAACATATACTGGTTTTTGCTGCTTTCCCCCGCACCTCCTTCTTTGGCTTTACCTTGTTGGACAAGGTATTGAGAAACCTCTGTTTGTAAGCTTAGATTGATACTTGGGACTTCTTGACCTTTGTTTATGTTAGTCTTATTGCTTAGTCTTTTCATTCCAATTTTTTTGGCTTGTTTACCTTTGTGAGCTTTCCTTCCAAGAGAGGTTATATCCAACTTTAGGGAAACCTAGGGTTTGTTTGTGGCGTGTAGAGTGGTTGTCTATTTGATTTGCTTACATTACTTGCTTGCATTAGTTGATAGGCTGTTTTTTATTTTGCATTTATAAAAGAAAAAGACAAAAACACATGTTTGCTTTACATGCATGTAGATTAGGTTTTTAGTCTAGATTGCATGGCATATCATTGTTTTTGAAAAAATAAATAAAAATAATTTTTCTTTTGTGGCTTTCAAGTTTTCTATTTGAAAAAAGAAAGAGAAGAGTTTTTGCTTTTTGCATTTCATTTATTTTTGCTTAGTCATTTTCTTTTAACTTTGAGTCAAAACACCACATAAGTTTCATGTCATTTACCCTCTGACTAAAAACAACCCTTAAAATAAACGATATAATTGAAAAATTATTAGTAAGTTTTATTTTATAGGGTCATACACCAACTAGCTTAGGCTAGACTTGTGGGATAGGGAGTTTAAACTCACCACAAGTATAAAATTTCAGACATAGTTGGCCAATCACTAGGTAAAACTTTTTCTACATTGATTGTATCTGGGAAGCTCCTCTCAAATGGGAGTTAAGCACGAGGCCATTTGGAGGCTTGGACTGAGGAGATAACCCTCTGATTTCTTGTCAAAGCGTAGAACAAGGTTTTTTTGCATCTGGGGATTTTTTCTTAGACAAGGTTTTGCGCTTTGCTACCCTACCCATGCGTGCGAACAAGGATTGTGACTGTCCCCCTAGACTATCAATATAGTTAAGGTATCCTTTAATCTCTTTGACATTTAGGGTTCATACATAGGTACACCGAAAGGCTATTTCTGGTTGACCTTGGATGGGATTGGGAGGTAACCTCGGTAGAATGTGTGGGAGGGTGGTGGGTGATTCCTTTGCTTGTGCCTAAGAACATCTATAGGGACACTAAGTAACTATCTAGCAGCTTTCTTTTGGAAAGCATATCCTATACATGTTTGTCTGTTTGGCTTTAGGAATTTTTTAGTGAGTGCTGTGTGGTCTGTCTGTACTTATTGTACCTTTAGGTTTGCGCTTTGTAATTTTTGTTTCCTTTCAACCTTATACTTTGTCTCCTTGTTTGAAACTATGTCTAACACCCCTTTGAACACCAACCATGAGATCCCCATGCTGGGAACTCCTTGTACTATTCCTCTCACAGGGAATGTTGGTGTTCCATTGATGGCCACCCTGAATCTACCTGGATTCACCCTAGGGATGCCAGTGTGGTTGTTTTCCACTCCAACTATCGTGAATGCTCCTGGTGCTTCTCAAGTAAGCTGCTTATATCAAGTGCATCAAATCACTGCTTCCCCTTCACCTGTAGTTGATTCTCCTCCTCCTTCTGCCTCATGCGGTGAAAGTACTGATACTAGTAACCGGAAATTTAAAAGGAGTAAAATAAGGAGGAATAGGAAGAAGGCACATAAGAAAGTGGGAAACCATTCAACCTCTGCAAGTCAAGTTTAACCTCACCACCCAGCCTCTACAGTTCATGCTAGGGGCACCTATCCAACCTCTGCAAGTCATGTTGGATCTTAGCACTCAACCTCTATAAGTCAAGTTGATATTCACCATCCAGCCTCTGTTGATCATGTTGGTGGGATCCTTCCAACCTTTCCAGGTCACATTGGATCCAGTCACTTAGCCTTTGCAGTTCATGCTTAGGGCACCCATTCAACCTCTGATTTTAAAGTTGAACCTCCCCATCCAACCTCTGCAAGTCATGTTGGATCCATCCACCCATCCTCCGAAGTTCATGCTAGAGGCACACACTCAACTACTGCAAAGAATGTTGATCCTAACCATTCACCCTCTGTTGTTCATGCTGGTGGTGCTCGTCCAAACTTTGCAAGTCATGTTGGACCTAGTCTCTTATCCTCTGCAAGTCATGCTGGGGGTAGTCTCTCAACCTTTGTGGTTCATGCTGAAGACAATTTGTCAATCACTATGAGTCATGTTGACACTGTTAAAAATACTACCTGTTCAAAACACAAGCCCAAGTTTCCTTGTAAGATTTGTGAGGGAGAACATTCTATCATGGAGGTGTGAAGAGTTTGGTTTCACAGTCATCCCATTTTTGAACATCCTGAACTCTCTCAACAACCAGCCTCTCTTAGTCAGGTTAGATCTAGTTACCCAGCCACTGTAGTTCATGTTGGGGGAAAACTCTCACCCTCTGTAGATCATGTTGAGAGAAAATAGTCAGCCACTGCTAATCATGTTTACACTGTTGAGAAACCTGGTTGTTCGAAGTGCAAACTTAAGTTCCTTGTAATTTATGTGAGGGAGATCATCTTACTCACCAGTGCCCTGCTATCGCTGAGGTGCAAAGAGTGTGTTCCAAGACTGAATAATTTCCTTCTCCTGAACAACCTATAGTTTCTCAACAACATACTCAACTTTTGGTTGATTAAGTGGTTAAACAAATATTAGGTTTGGTCGATCCCACTCTTCTATTGGAGAGTGATCCTAATGTGATTGAACCAATGTCATCTTTGGTCAATCCCAATATCCCTTCAGAGAGTGACTTTCACGAAGCAGTTGAATCGATTCCATTGTCGATCAATCCCACTCTTCTTTTGGAGAGTGAAGTGTCTACTAGTCACATTTTCTTCACTGCCATTTTAGAACTTACTAAACAAGGGGGCACTGAACTTGCTTCGGATCAACCCCCACCAAGCTCTTGGATTTCTTCCTTTGATTGGGATAGCCTAGTTGAGCTGCGCCTTCCTTCTGATGCACCTTTCCAGAAAAAGGTCAAAGTTGAATCATATATGATTGCTCATTGTCTTGTTGATGAAGGAGCCTTAGTTAGTATTTTGTCTTCTCGTGCTTGGCGAGGCATGGGATCTCCCAGCCTTGTGTTGACTACTAGTCAATTACTGGCGTTTGATAGAAGAACTTGTATACCCTTGGGAATCCTTTCTCAAACACCTGTTACTTGGGGTGGGAAGACTGTCTTAGTTGACTTCATAGTGATAAAAGACCCCTTGGACTTTAATATGCTCCTTGGACATGATTATGTCTATGCCATGCAAGCTGTGGTGTCAACATTCTTTCATGTGATGTACTTCAATCATGGCGAAGAAATTGTCACTATTAATTAGTTGGATTTTCTTGATCTGTATCCTGACCCAACTAGAGACCAGGTCTTTCCTTTATTGATTCCCAGTATTTCTATAGACACTACCCCACCACAGGTGAGCTATGTGGCCTCATGTCCTTTGCATTCAATTACTACTCAGAAGCAACCTCTGTTTTCATGCTTACCTTCTCGGGACTTGGTCCCAGCAGTTGACCAGGTGAGTCATCCTATACATATTGTGGAGCTAATCTCGACTATGTCAATCTATTTGAAAGTTTAGACATGTTTCCTATCTCAGATGATCTCCTTTCTTTATATGGATTCTTCCTAGATTCTTTGATGCAGTCTGATCTTCTATTGGATG
This sequence comes from Pseudotsuga menziesii, assembly GCA_001517045.1. Classification (NCBI taxonomy): domain Eukaryota; kingdom Viridiplantae; phylum Streptophyta; class Pinopsida; order Pinales; family Pinaceae; genus Pseudotsuga; species Pseudotsuga menziesii. The sequence continues at coordinate 155,128 of LPNX010988344.1, forward strand.
TTGGTTCAGTTGTGACTAAGTCTAACCCTGATTTGCCTAGTAAGCTTGACCTTTCTTCTTATATTGGTCTTGTTGAGTCTTCAAACTCTCCCTTTGATCAGCAAGACAGTGATCCTAATGAGTTTTATTTTTCTTATGAATTTTTAACTTCTATGATACTGAGTTTGTTCCTACAGACTCTATCCCCCTTGTTGATTTTTTCTCTCCTTCTGAGGTTGATCTTACTGATTATAAACTCTCGAGCCTTGGTTCTATCGAATCTTCTTTAGTCAATTCTTACTTTACTTTAACTTTTGTATGATATAGCAAATCCATTTGTTTCTGCCAAAGTGATCCACATCAGATCATTTCTTCTAAATATGATCCTGATGTTGTTGTTTCTTGGAGAAATGATTCTTAGTTGGATTCACAACTATTTACTGGCCTTGTCTTGTTGTTCAAGCTATAACTGCATTTGCATGTGCCCTACTTGCGCTTATGAGCCTAATGCTGGCTTCCACACTTTTAGCTCGTTGTATAAGCCCTCATCTTTGTTCTCATCGTTGCTAAGCCTTGTATCATTTTGCCTTTGCAACATTACACCTTTCACCCTGAGGAGAAATTCCTCGAGTGTCCTTATCTTGCTCATTTTTCTTGCATTATGCATAGATTTGTTCCTTGTGCTTGGAACTAGTTTTTCCTATCTATGACACTCATCTCCTCGCATTTAGAGCATTCTTTCTGCTCTACTTTGAGCTCATTAAAAATAGTAAGGAGGCCGCAAGTTGAATTTTCCGGACTCGTTAAAACTTCATGGGAAAGATATTGAGTTTATTTAGGCCTAGGTCTGACTCCTCAAAATAGACTTGACTGCCAAGTAAACTTGTCCATTCATGCTCCTTAAGAATATGTGAATGGGCGTCCACATTGGTGGTAGGTTATCACATTCTCATACCATGTGGAATAATATGAGAAAGGAACACTCTCTTTTCTTCAGTATTGAAAAGAGTATTCTTAGGCATAGGTTTATCACTTTTTCGGACCTGAGGGACTAAAATTACAGAAAAGGAACCTCTGGTATGAGCTTAGTTTTCTCTTTTTCATGGCCTGGACCAAAACATGAAAAATATTTTGAGTGTACTTTATGTCTTTGTCATGCTCATTAAACCCTAAAGAACAAAGCATTGAGTTTATTGTTGTAAGCCTCATTTCTCATAATCAAATGGATCTTTCCAAGTGATCGTGCCTTCCTTCACACTCGTAAAACTCAGGCTATATGTTGCTTTTGAAGGAGCGTTGAGTAGGTGGTAATTTAACCTTTTTCAGACCTTCCTGACTAAATATGAAAAAGGTGCAGCTTACTTCTTTGGAAGCTAAGAGAGTTCTTCTTTGGTATGTTTTATACGTTTTCGGCCTCAGGAGACTAAATTTACGAAAAAGCACCCCCCTGGAGTCTTCTTTGGAGTTTTCAGACTCTTTAAACTATGAAAATATTGTCAAGCATGTACTAGTTTGGGCTCCTAAAATCCATGAATCAGTGCTTTATTAAGCATTCTTCTTTCTTTTCTTTGAGCTTGCCAAAAATGAAGAGGGTCCCGAGTTTGCTTTATTGGACTCATTAAACCTTGACAAGAAAAAGGGGAAGGGAAGTTCATTCACATGTTTTTTACATCATGGCAGCAAGTCTTGTTTCCTTGAACAAAGCAACAGTTTTGAGTCTATCAACAGTTAGGTCCTAGTATTTTGACCTTATCTTGATTCAGAGTTTCTTACTCCTCTAGTTGGTCTCTTTTCCAATTATATGGGGAATCTGTCAATGTATCCTACAATGTAGATTTGTGTCGTTGTTCTTTTTGTGTCAAAAGCTTCCTAAGACATGTTTTGTGTTGTTCTCACTATTCAAGGATTAAACCTTTGTCGGCAATTCTATGGTTGCCTTGACCTTTTTTGTTGGCCATTCCCTGGTATCAGTTCATTACACCATGTATTCAACATTTCTTGTCGTGAAATTCAGTACCAATTCCAGATCCAATTAGTATTTGAATTACCTCGTGTTGGATGATGAAGGATTCCTTAATGCCTTCCTTCCAATGGAATCTCTTCCTATCGACTGTAACACATCTTGCTCTGGGAATGAGATTTAGAGTTTATGATAGTACCTTGGGGATTCTTGTCATCGGTGGCAATTTCCCTCGCTGTTGGGTAGTGGGAATACCTTAATGTATTTTACTCAATGGGTTCTTCAAGCGTTCGACTTCAATTCCTTGTACTCACACTTGTTAGAATGTACTAGGTACCTTGGGGACCTTTTTCATTAATGGTGGTTTCCCTCGCGTTTGTTAATGGTTTTCATTATTGACCGATAATCAAACAGTTTCCTCCATGTTCTACTTTAGCTCCTTTATTTGCATGGTTAGGATTTGTACCTTTTGGGCAGTTTGGATTGTAGACTTTGGGCTAACAATAGCATCGTCATTTTTTCTATTGCCCAAGCTGCGCAAGACCTTGTCACACTTTATATGACATTTTGTTGAGACATAGATCCATCTTGTATTTTTGTGGCTATGATCGATTGTTGAGTATGGATCCACCTTGTTCATTTGTGGCCATGACTCCTTGAGATTTGATATGGCACCTTTTTGCATATTGAGCGACCATGATAGTTTCATCAGTTATACATATGTTGGATCTGCCTATATCTTTATGGTGATGTTTTGTATATGGACTTGTATGTCCCAGAGATCAGTTTTTTCTGACATTTTTCTCTCTTTTAGGTACCTTTGTTCGAGCCTTTTGATCTTGGATTCTTTGCTCTATCCATACTCAGTTTTTTCCTTTATATTGCATTTTGGATATCATCTTCCCCTATAACCTCATACATTATGGGGCATCTGTTATAGCTCAAAATGACACGTCTCTTCCTGTGACCACTTTCCAATGTTTTCGTCGCATGTCAACACTTCCATGATGACACTTCATGAAAAGTCAGTGAAAAAACACATAAATGGAGGACCCATATCTTGCATTATGTAACTCTATTTGACCTCATCTATGCACCGTTGGAAATATATTTCTATTAGCTAAAACTTTCAGAAGACACCAGAGTCTGATAATGCCCTGAAATACCCTAAAAATGAGTTTTTTGTGTGTACATGACTTTCCTTAAGGAAAACCCGGGCACGTACATGAGTTGCTATATATAATAGTCATGTACACCTTAAATATGTGACTTTATGCATTGAAACCTACGTGTACTCCTTGTGTACATGACTATTGTATCTGCAACCCACGTACGCCTCTTAAAAATGTCAAAAAAATACGAATTTTGAAATTTAAGTAGTTTGGGTAGTTATGCAAGTGACTCTGTCAGTTGTAACTACTTTGTCTTGGACCCTAACACTTCATTAAACATATAAATAGAGGTAGGGAGGTCCATGAGAGGGGACTTGAATCTTTTCTTTGTTATGCTGGAGAATTTGGAGCTCTCTTTGCCCACACCTTTTCCCTAGAAGCCTTCTCCTTGTGTTGCAGAGCTTGGAGGCTGAGTTCCTTGGAGAAGATAAGCAATAGAACCATATCAAGGTTTCGTGAGGTGTCGAAATTGAAGAGAAGGTATACTTGTACTTGTTTTCAATATTAATAAAGATGTGATGTCCTTCTTCTTCCCAAATCATTGTTCAACGTGTGATTGAATCTTTGTTTATGATCAGATTGTGATGTTAATCAGATTATTATTTCATGTTTATTTGATTACCATTTCTTTATATGTAGTCATATTGGTTTGAGGAAAGTATAACTTGTTTTCCAGGTCTCTTGGAGCAATAAGAGGATTGAAGGGCTGCTTGGATCAACCTTCATTTGGCTAAGGTATGAACCATTCTAATCTCTAATATTGCTTATATATGCTTGATAAGCATTGTGCATCTCTCTTTCAACCCCAGTATGTTGATGGCCTCTTAAACCCTAGCCATGGGATACTTTCCTTTACAACATGTACCGTTCTGTAAGACAATAACCAAGTTAAGGTTGTTCACAAAATGCTCATCCCATGCTTTAATAGACCAGCTATAAACATAGGCCTAACTAGAATTCAATTTTATTCTCCTCCTTATGGTCCTAGAATAGATTAATTGATATTAGAATAGGTTTCCAACAATTAAACCTCATTTATGACATTGAGGTACGTGTCCCCATCACCATTGCAATTCAAGTGTATGGCAATAGTCACTTGTTTATTTTGAAAACATCTACTTGGTTTCATAATATTTCATCTTGAACCCCATTGTTTTTACTACTTTATCTATTCACTTATGTCCTCATGCACTTAGAGTTTCATTTTCCATTACTTCTATCTCTTTCTTGGCCAAGGAAATACATGGGTTGTACATAGGTCTACATCTTCATGAGTGCACTCTCAATATGTAGAGAAATGATCACACATAATAATCTGATGTGTATTGTTCCTACCAACCAACATGAATATTCCCATGTGATGAATCCCAAAATACTTTCATTGTTGGTGAAGGTGTAGTATACTCAATTATTGTTTTCCCTTCTTCATTCAAGATAAATTTACTACATTAGTGCCATTTATAGGATCCAATGGTTATGAACTTTGTAGGGAAAATAATTAAACCATCCCCTACCTTTCCCTTTAAAATTCCTCTAAATACTAAACAAAGATAAAATTTATGATTATAAAAAATTTAATGAGGAGCAAAAACCAACATTATTCCAATTGGGTAAATATATTACTTGCTAACAATTTATCCCACGCATATTCTACTAGATAAACATACCCGTTACGTTTCATTGTGGAAAAAAATAGTCATTTTTTCAATCCATTGGAATCCATTAAGAGATATCATTGTAGGTACCTATGTTAATTAGTTTTTATATATTCCATGGAAATTATAGCAATTAATTCATAAATTATCCAATATGTATGGTTTTTGTAAGGGCTTACAAGGATTCATGCGAACTTGGTTCTACATTGACAATCTCCAATCAACTACATGTTCAAGTAAGAAAAGATAGTTCAAGAAAAGTGATCACCTTAAAAAATTCTCACACAAGTATATCACCAATAAACACACCAATACTTTTATGTGGTTTACACCCTGGAAGAGAGAAAAACTCCATAAACCCATCGAAATAGCTACTATATATCTCCAACTTTATCATTTGTACGGAAAAATAACACTTTGATAACATGATCATGAACATGATTTTTGATGAAGTGCATACATATATAAATGTGTTTGATGTAGTGATGCTGAAATGGATATTTAATGATCTTTATGGCATATGAATTAACACACTAAATTAATCAAATTTTGTTGCTCAAATCCAAACTCTAAAAGGATTTGTTGAAATCACAAGGATTTTTCACTTGCATTTATTATGGTTCAATGCTCTATTTCCATCAAATAAATAACAAGATCTTGTTGTTTCGTACAACCCCAAGTGGCATGTTCAAATCCAAGACTAAAAAATAACCTCCGATAGATTTTTTATAATCAAGGTCATGAACCCAATCTAAACTAGTGAAACCAACCAACTAAAGTGCCCCTCTAAACTATAATGAATATTGTACTAAACAATACCTAAAATGTGTCAAATTATGATTTTTGTTGATTTCCAATGGACTTCATCAAAAAATTTCATATAGAGGGAACAAAAATTACAACAAAGGAAATATCAGGATGGATATGAGTCAAGTATAAGAGACTACAAACAAGATAATAATACAAGGATAAATCTAGTTCAGGTGAAGCGAAAGTGGCAGAAAGTTTGACTCCAGAATCAAAGGGAGATGGGGATTATTCACAATATTCCATGTAAGAATGATGAAGTATGTCATAAACATAATTTTACTAAGACATAAATATTTTGTCTTTGGTTTGCAAGACTTGGAGGCCAAGAAGACAATGTAAATGTCCTAATTATGTCATTTAAATGTTTTTCTTAAGATTAAATTTCACATGGGTTCAAATTTTAGAGTTAATACCAATAACGATAACGTCATAAAAATATAGAAAAATGATGATGATGTAGTTTCCTACTTTCTTCATATAGACATTGAGGTTAGAATGGAATCTAGAAAAACCAGTTTCAATAAAGGAGAAATCTATCCATCTTAGCATACCAACATGAACAAGATTGCTTAAGGCCATAGGGATTTATTAAGGACACATAAAAAATAGAGTCATTTTGAACATATCTACAATATTATTTAATGTAAATTTCTTTATGAAAATCCCTGTGTAAGAAGGAGAACTTGAAATCCAGTTGATAGGCCTCCCATTTATCTAAGGAAACGAGGGAAAGAACAAAGCAAATAAGGTTTAATTTTATTTAATTCTTTTAAGTTGGGAAATTTCTTTGGTAACTAGAATTCCCTCTCTCCTTTCAACGCTTCCATTTGATGCATACATTGGTTTGTAGACCCATTTACATTTGTAAAGTTTTCTTCCTTTATGAAGATATATAATTTTGTAATTATCATTTGTCATTAAGGAACACTATTATTCATCTATAGTTTTGTCCCAATCTATATTGCATGAAGCTTGCAAATGTATTTGGACCATCATTATATGAAACTTGATCCAAAAGAGAATTGGTTCGCTAGAATTGAGAACGTGTTCGGTGTTGATCTCTGCAATCATCGACAAGATCGCCAGCTACTTTATATGTTGAATGAACCCACAGATGGCACATATGTCGAACTAGGCTCATAGGGCAAAATATTCTAGGTCAAATTTAACATCTATTCTAATAATAATATCATGGGAATGCAACTAAGTAAGTATATAACCTTTTACATCTCTACAATATCAACCAAATATGTGTTTTGACTATTAGGCTATAATGTTTTATGTCTTTAATTAGGCATATGAGACCATGCTTCATTGCCAAAGAAACATAATTGAACGACATGTGGTTTAATGTTACAACATGACTCTTTTGGTGTGATACCTTTTAAATATTTGGTGGGGGTGAAATTAACTTTTTAATTTTCACCATTTATGGTCTCATTCCAAAATTGAAGACTTAGCCCCTCAACTTGAATCATACAATTAGTTGCGTGTTTTAAAGTGTGATTCTTTCACTCAACTACAACATTTTGTTGTGGAGTATATGGAACAGTGTGTTGCTGGATTCCATGTTAAATATAGAAGGTAGTGAACTTGTTTTTAACACATTCTTTATCATCATTAAATATTAATGTAAGAATTTGATGACGAGATTGTTTCTTTGGCAAGGTACTTGTAGGACAACAATGTGTCAAATATTTTTTCTTAATTCATAGGAAATAAACCCAAGTGCATCATGAGTAATCATCAATGAAAATTAATAACTATTTGAAACCAGAAAATAAAGAAGAAAGAAAAGGACCACACAAGTCAGTAGGTATTGAAACCGATTGCACAAATAGATCACATATCACAGATCAATGCACTGACATTTTTATGTGGTTTAAAAACTCAAAGACAAAAGCACTCAACAACCCCATACAAATAAATGGTTGGAGCAATATTATTACGCAAAAGAAAATAATGTTACAATGAACTTCTGATAATCTATCAATAGGAAAATGACCCTCCATGCTCTTTAAATAGAGATCATGGTCCAATCGGCCAATAGAGTGTTAAGCTACATATCTCAATGGTGATTAAGATCAAGGATAAGATGAGCCATTGGATCAGTCTATGTCATGGACCTATTGTGACCGCAAGATTACATATATGTACAAATGCATACTAATGTGTACTAAGCACTACTACATTTCGATCCAAAATCCGATGGAAAAATCTGACGGCGCATGGATTTCCCTTTTTAAACTTACCAAAAATCACAATGATACATTTTTTTTTTGTAAATGTGGCCACAAGTGTCGGTTAAGCGACGGATATTCTCATAACCATCGGTTAAGAGACGGCGTGTTGGAAAGCATTGCTTAAGCGACGGATTAAGCAATGACAACTTCCCAAAATAGCTAGTTTTTTTTATTATACATCCATTTTAGTCGTCGCTTAAGCGACGGAAACTTCCCAAAATAGCCCATTTTTTTATCCCAAATAGGGAGGGAATTTATGTGTCGGCTTTATTAAAACAAGGTTTTTATGAATTGAAAGTAGCGGAGACAGCTCAGGTAATTACCCTGGAACACAGGCCATAGAGACATGGATGGCGCACTAGCAAAGTGGTTAACCCCGTTTGGAACCACCAGCAAAGGCAGAGGAGGAATCGACAGAGCTAGAATCGTGGCAAAGTTCCGAGTTCCCTTAAGCAAGCACCTAAAGTTTTTAGGTAAAAGTGAAATTGATGAAGAATTAGACACTATCCGATGAAGTTATAGGATCCTTTTGCAGTTTTAGAATTTTTGCAAGGTTTTAGGGCAGGTATTTTTGAGGTTTTTGTGAATATGGCAGCTTCATGCTTTTCAATGGCGACTACCCAAGTGATGCCTTCATTAGAAGCAACAGCAGTAACAGCTTTAGGAGGAGGTTCAGCATGTCTGAAGGATCCTTGTTCAAGGCTTCCTATGATGGCCTTGCCAAGGGCTTCCCCTTGTCATTCAGGGATATCCCATCCCAGCCATGGGATTTCTTGTTTGACCCCTGTTTTGGGCAGGAGGTGGGTCCTAAGAATTAGATCATTGGCACAGGATTCACCAGTGGCGGCAGAAGTGGTAGAGGAGGCACATGATATTCCTTTGGTGCAAGCAGAAGAAGAAGTGGAGGAGTCCCCCCCTGCATCAGGAGTTTCAGAAGGAAAAGAATCGGAAGAGCAATTGGGGGGAATTCAAGTGGTTCAGGAGGAAGAATCAGATGTAGCAATTGGTACAGAGAGAAAAGCAGAGCCAGAGACAGTTGAAGACTAGGACTATCCTCCTCTTCCTGAGGGCACCAAAATATATGTGGGTAATATCCCCTTTGTGCCTAGGTTTGAATGAAGTTTAAGTCCAAAAGGCCTTAGATTTCCCTTTTCGCAAATTATACAATTTCGGGTTGATTCACATCTTTATATAATATAATTTGAACCTGTTAGGGATAACTGGCATGAATTTGTTATGAGAAATTTTTTTGAAGAAACCCTTCCTGAATAGAATGACACTTCCCAAAAGGAAGTTCATGATGTTCCTCATGACATTAACCCTACCTCTGCTCTCGAATTTGAAAATTCAGTCTTTACCGATGAATTACTGAGAAAAACAAGTGTCTGTGTCTTTTCCCTAGGGTGATTCAGTCATAGTTAATGAAAAAACCCAAATTGAAAACTCTATGTAAGCCCCGTCAAAATGAAAGTGATCATATTGCTCATGATAATGAAGAGTCCCATTCTCAGGGTTACACTCAACAATTTGATAGCTCGGGAGTAAAATCCTTTCAAATCACTTATTTAATTGCTCACTGGTCTAGGTGTAAATACAAGGAGATATATTCAACCTCTATTTTACATGTAGGTGGTGAGAATCGACCCTCATCTAATCAACAAGTAACCCTTGAATCCATGATGGAAATAAATCTTGGGAGAATGAGTATAATTTGTATCCTCTGAAATCTTGGTCGCATTAAAGACCAGATCGGGCCCCAAGTGGATGAAAAATCAAGTCCTTCAGTCTTGATTAATAGTCTATTTCAGAGAATTAGTGGTGATGGTATTTAGGATTGTGAACTTCTTGTCGAAAAATACCCAACTAAGAAGGTTTTAGATACGACCACACATTCCATGTTTGTTCAAGTTGAAAATGAATTCTTTTCCAAATGCTTGGGGAATTGAATATGAGAAATGATGAAAGTTTTCCTCCTAATCAATATTTTGATCAAAATTGTAGAATGTTTTTGTTGAAAGTGAAATGCTTCATAATTACGTTAATGTTATGCTATCCCACGACACATGTAAAATAGTGAAAGAATAAAACCACATTGTCATTGATGATGTAGTGGTTTTAGAAGAAAATCCTGGGAGTTTCCAGGTCATGTGTGGCAAATGATCTCGTTCTTTAATTTAGAATGAATTTTAATTTCAAGATTTTTATATTAACTGTTATTATTTTAGGTTACCCTTTACAACCCTCCAAGTTCGTAGTTATATTCTAGTCATCTGAACTTGGTAGCAAACAATTGTTGATTTTGGAGCAAATGATAACTCTCTAGTATCCAATAAATTTATATTAATTGTCTTAGGAGGCCTGAAGTCTTGATGCTGGAGCTAGGATTGTACAAAAATTGGTTGGCCTCGGTGATAACAGGACATCCAATATTGTCGAACGCATTGCAGAAGAATAAATTGCACATGTTGCAGTGGGCGTGTCTTGGTTTCTGACAGTATGTAGAAAGATGGGTTGCATGCCTGACAAGACATTTATAGGTCTGTATGGAAATATGAACCTCGATAGATACATATAGAACATGAACTTCATAATCCTTTAGATGCCATGCCCCAAGCATGCATTTTCGTTGATCTTCCCTTGTTCATCAACTTGCTTTTATGACATACATAATTTTGGTGTAGTATTGCACATTGCATGTTTGTTACAGAGCTGTTAGAGGAGCTTGATGTGGAGCTAAAAGGGCCATTTAACTATGAAGCAAGAGTAGAAGATGGAATGCCTCATGATTGGTAGGAAAAATTCTTTCTTATTGTTCAGAATAAATTTGTCATTAACAGGACAAACTGTTCCTGTTTCTTTTTTATTTGGTTTGTTTATACTTTTAGTATAAATACCCTCATTTTTTGCATGGTTTGATTTGGAAGCCTATATTTTGACAAGCTACCCTAATTGCCTTACTGTTCTTGAAATGCACTACAAAATTCTAGATCAGCACTATGATTACTACCATCTGTGCATTGTACAAGAGTAGTCATAATCAATGTGGGCAAGCTTGTTATGATGTATGCATTTGTATTTGATTTTGGTTTAAACTAGGAAATTAGGACTTCATGGGAAAGAGTGTTATTTTCTATATTGAGACAACTTAAGAGTTTCATATGATTAAATGCTTGGTATAGGTACAACACATCAAATTTGGGTCTGTCAAGATGGGATAACCACCTTGACGTGGAAAATGACAAAGAGAGAATGATATTGCAGGTATGTTTGATCCCTTGTTTGTTTGCTTGTTTTAGACTTTATGGGTATGCTATAATTTAGCACATCTGATGATTTTGATAGAAATGTTTCTGTCCATGAAATTTTGCTTGGATAATTACTACCCGTCATAGAAAGGATGCCAGTACTGAGCAGGCTCATTGCAATCCTCATAAGTTTCCAGTTTCTGATGAAGGTATTAAAACCACTGATTTTGATCTCTCTAAGGTGAGAATCAGATCCTTTAAAAGAATTCTGGTCATTGTAACCTGTTCTTGACCATGGGTGATTAGTGGAATTGTTAAAACTATAACAGGTTTATGAAAGGCTTGCTTGCATAGTTGCCATGGAGAAAGAAAATTCTGAGCTATGGTAGTGACAAAAATTGTTCTTTGCACATCTACTTGGGTTTTTTCAACATTGGTAACACTGATAAAACTTATTCTGTCTTCTTGGATGGATGGTTAATTAGTAATATATATATCTTAAAATCAATGGGCCTATGCAAGAAGATGAGGGACCTTTTTGGCGTGTTAGATGCAATAGAAACCTGAAAAATCAGGCATCCCTCAACTTACTTGGATTTTTTGAGATACTTATGCAAAATATCTTGCATTGAGTAAAAAACATGAAATGTAGGAAATTGAATCACCTTTTTGAATATATAACTTCTATGTATCGAAAATTTGCATAGCTATGTCAAATTTCATTTTTCCTAACAGGCACTTTTTATTTTTCAAGGAAATTATAAGGTATATGTTTTTGTGGGTGCAGCCTTTGAGGGCCTAAATGATCAAATCAAGCTACAAAAATTGACATCCATGTAGAGAACCCATAGCACTAGTGCAGCATTATTTTTCAAAAATTAAATTAGTAATTTTATAATATTTTTATAGTTGTCTAAGTGAGAAAACCTCGAAAATGGTACGTGTTTTGTGGGTGCAGCCTTTGAAGGTCTTAATGCAAAAATCATGAAATGGGGTTTTGATAGAATGTAGAGGTTAGTGTCTACTTGTGCACCATACAATTTTTGTTTGAAGTGATCAAGAATTGAAAAAGTTATAGAAGAAACACTAGTAGTGTGTTTCACGAGTTAAGGAGGTAGGAGAGAAAAGAATTTGAAGAAAAATATGAAAATTAATAATTTTAAATAAAAGTTACATATTTGGAATCTATAAAAAAAACCATATTTGTGTTTAAGATTTCATCAAGAATGATTGTTTGTAGCATACTGTAAAGAGTGGTTAAACACAGGTTTCTTCAGAAACTGGAAGAAACACCCAATTAGCTTTGGTTCATGATTACCATAGCACAGGTTTGGTATTACCGAAGCAAACACCAAACCATACACATAGGATTAAGGTTGACATGTGACCAAGTGATTCAGATTGGTTTTGACTCTAAAAAACATGGTGCGTTTTATTTGAATTCAAAAAAATATTCCTGCTCATAGAATTTTGAAACGCGCTCGCGTTATAGTAAACAAAAACGCGCTTGCCTTATAGTGAACCAAAACGCGCACGCATTATTGAAAACATAAAAAATCTTTTTTAATAATTCAGAGGGGGTAGGAAAGACTTTGGTTAATGTTTTAGAAGGGGTGGGGAAGGATCAAGGGAAACTATGGCTAATATTTAATAGGTGTGGGGAAGGGTTAAGGGAAATTGTGGCTAATATTGTATAGGGGTGGGGAAGGGTCAAGGGAAGCTATGTGTAATATTTAATAAGGGAAGGAAAGGGTCAAGAGACAGACAGAGAGAGAGAGAGGTACCTAGAGAGAGAGTGAGGGGTATTTAGAGACATGGGGAGAGAGAGAGATAGAGGGCCAGTAGATACATACAAAGAGGGAGAGAGAGAGAGAGAGAGAGGTACTAGAGAAAGAGGGGGTACTAGAGACATAGGGGAAGATAGAGGGGTACTAGAGACATAGGGAGAGAGAGAGAGAGGGGTGCTAGAGACATAGAGAGAGAGAGGTACAAGAAAGATATAGAGGGGTACTAGAGACATAGAGAGAGAGGGGGGGGGAGGGACTAGCGAG
>LPNX010988344.1:168412-234740 GCA_001517045.1 Pseudotsuga menziesii
GAGAGAGAGAGATGGGTACTAGAGACAGAGAGAGAGAGAGAGAGAGAGAGACATAGAGCGGGGTATTAGAGACAGAGAGAGAGAGAGAGCGGGGTACTAGAGACATAGGGAGATAGAGAGAGAGAGAGTGGTACTAGGGACATAGGGAGAGAGAGAGGGGTACTAGAGACACGGGGAGAGAGAGAGAGAGAGGGGGCAGTAGAGACATAGAGAGAGAGAGAGAGAGGTGCTAGAGACATAGGGAGGGGGAGAGAGAGAGGGATACTAGAGACATAGGGAGAGGGAGAGAGAAAGGGGTACTAGAGACATAGAGAGAGAGAGAGAGGTAGTAGAGGGAGACAGAGGGGGTACTAGAGACACAAAGAGAGAGAGGGGGACATACTAGAGACATAGAGATGACAATGACCATGACTACGACAATGATGATGATGATGATGATGATATTGAGCATGATGACTATGATGATGATTACGATGATGATGATGATGATGACCATGATGATAATGAAGAATGATGATGATGATGATGACCACGATGATGATGATAATGAACAATGATGATGACTATGACGATGATGACCATGATGACTATGATGACGATGATGATGACCATGATGATGATAATGATGATGATGCTGAGCATGATGACAATGACCACGACAATGATGATGATGATGATGATGATGATATTGAGCATGATGACTATGATGATGATGATGAGGATGATGACCACGATGATAATGAAGAACGATGATGATGATGATGATGATGATGATGACCACGATGATGGTGACCATGATGATGATGATGATAATGATGATGATGATAATGACTTGAATGATGATGATGACCATGATGAACAATGATGATGATGATGATGATGTTGAGCATGATGACTATGATGATAATGATGATGATGATGATGATAATGAAGAATGATGACGATGACCACGATCATGATGACCATGATAATGATGAACAATGATGATGATGATGATGATGACCACGATGATGACGATGATGATGATAATGTTGAGCATGATGACAATGACCACGACAATGATGATGATGAACAATGATGATGATCATGATGATATTGAACATGATGACTATGATGATGATGATGATGATGATGACCACGATGATAATGAAGAATGATGATGATGATGATGACCATGATGATGATGATGATGATGATGATGATGATGATGACTATGATGATGATGATGATAATGATGAACAATGATGATGATGATGATGATGATGACCATGATGATGATGATGATAATGAACAATGATGATCATGATGATGATGATGATGATGACTTGAATGATGATGATGACCACGATCATAATGAGGAATGATGATGATGATGATGACCACGATGATGATGACCATGATGATGATGATAATAATGAACAATGATGATGATGATGATGATGTTGAGCATGATGACAATGACGACGACAATGATGATGATGATGATGATGATGATGACGATCAACATTGATGATGATGATGATGACGATGATGATGATGATGAGCATGACGACTATGATGATGATGATGATGATGACGACTATCATGATGATGATGACCACGATGATGTCGACCATGATCAACATGATGATGATAATGATGAACAATGATGATGATGGTGATGACGATGATGTTGAGCATGATGACAATGACCACGACAATGATGATGATGATGATGATGATGAACATTGATGATGATGATGATGATGATCATTGATGATGATGATGATGATGACCACGATGATGATGATAATGATGAACAATGATGATGATGATGATGATGATGAACATTGATGATGATGATGATGATGATATTGAGCATGATGACTATGATGATGATGATGACCACGAGGATAATGACGAATGATGATGATGATGATGACCACGATGATGATGACCATGATGATGAAAGATGATGATGATGATGATGATGATGATGACCATGATGACTATGATGATGATGATGACCACGATGATGATGATAATGATGAACAATGATGATGATGATGATGATGATAATGATGACCATGATGACTATGATGATGATGATGAGCATGATGATGATGAGCATGATGATGATGATGGTGATGATGATATTGATCATGATGACTATGATGATGATGTTGATGAGCATGATGATGATGAGCATGATGATGATGATGGTGATGATGATATTGATCATGATGACTATGATGATGATGTTGATGACCATGATGAAAATGAAGAATGATGATGATGATGATGATGACCACGATGATGATGATGATAATGAACAATGATGATGATGATGATGATGATGATAATGACTTGAATGATGATGATGACCATGATGATAATGAGGAATGATGATGATGATGATGACCACGATGATGATGACCATGATGATGAACAGTGATGATGATGATGATGATGATGACCATGAAGACTATGATGATGATCATGACCACGATGATGATGACCATGATGATGATGATAATGATCAACAATCATGATGATGATGATGATGTTGAGCATGATGACAATGACCACGACAATGACGATGATGATGATGATGATGATGAACATTGAATATGATGATGATGACGATGATGACGATGATGAGCATGACGACTATGATGATGATGATGAGGATGATGATGACTATGATGATTATGATGACCACGATGATGATGACCATGATTAACATGATGATGATAATGATGAACAATGATGATGATGGTGATGACGATGATGTTGAGCATGATGACAATGACCACAACATTGATGATGATGATGATGATGATGATGATGATGATGAACATTGATAATGATGATGATGATGATGATATTGAGCATGATGACTATGATGATGATGATGACCACGATGATAATGAAGAATGATGACGATGATGATGATGATGATGATGATGATGATGTTGAGTATGATGACTATGATGATGATGATGATGATGATGATGACCACGATGATAATGATCAATGATGATGACCACGATGATGATGACCATGATGATGAACAATGATGATGATGATGATGATGATGATGATGATGATGATGATGATGACCATGATGACTATGATGATGATGATGACCACGATGATGATGACCATGATGATGATGATAATGATGAACATTGATGATGATGATGATGATGTTGAGCATGATGACAATGACCACGATAATGATGATGATGATGGTGATGATGATGAACATTGATGATGATGATGATGATGATGATGATGATGATGATGAGCATGATGACTATGATGATGATGATGATGATGACGACGACTATGATGATGATGACCATGATCAACATGATGATGATAATGATGAACAATGATGATGATTGTAATGATGATGATGTTGAGCATGATGACAATGACCACGACAATGATGATGATGATGATGATGAACATTGATGATGATGATGGTGATGATATTGAGCATGATGACTATGATGATGATGATTACCACGATGATAATGAAGAATGATGATGATGAAGATGATGATGATGATGATGATGTTGAGTATGATGACTATGATGATGATGATGATGACCATGATGATAATGAGGAATGATGATGATGATGATGATGACCATGATGATGATGACCATGATGATGAACAATGATGATGATGATGATGATGATGACCATGATGACTATGATGATGATGATGACCACGATGATGATGACCATGATGACTATGATGATGATGATGACCACGATGATGATGACCATGATGATGATGATAATGATGAACAATGATGATGATGATGATGAACATTGATGATGATGACGATTATGATGATGATGATGATGAGCATGACGACTATGATGATGATGATGATGACCACGATGATAATAAAGAATGATGATGATGATGATGATGATGACCACGATGATGATGATGATGATGATGATGATGATGATGATGTTGAGTATGATGACTATGATGATGATGATGATGATGATGACGACCATGATAATGATGAATAATGATGATGATGATGATGAAGATGATGATGTTGAGCATGATGACTATGATGATGATGATGATGATGATGATGATAATGACTTGAATGATGATGATGATGATGATGATGTTGAGCATGATGACTATGATGATGACGACCACGATGATGATGATGATGATGACCATGAGCATGATGATGATAGAGTGAGGGGGGTATTAGAGAGAGAGACTTGGTTACTAGAGACGTAAGGGGTGGTGGGTTAATGTAATGGATCACATACATTAGTGGGGGGGGTAACTATTTAAAACATTTATTTATTCTACATTGTTATCATTGGTTTAGCCGTGCACCAAACACATTTATTTATTCTACATTGTATTCGTTGGTTTAACCGTGCACCAATCACATTTATTTCTAGTCACTAATATCGCGTGCGTGTTAGAGATATACAAAACGCGTGCGTGTTATGTAGAGATAAAACACATGCACGTTATGGACAGTTAAAAACACGGAAATGTCTTTATCCGACAGTATCTTAACTTTGTCCAAACATTTTCAGAATATCGTGCGATTTTTTCGAAAGAGAACGAGCCCGCCATTACAATTTTTCCATTCATACACCATCTCTATCGATTTTTGGTTATGCAGGTGCAAGATTGAGGACATATTTCATGGATGATCAGTGTGGTGTTGGGTGATGTGATGAGATTTGAAGAAGAGAATAAGAAAAATTGAAGAATCTTCAATTGAAGAACACACAAAAAATAAGGTATTTTGAGCTATTCATTTTGTTTATAATTGAGCACACAAGATAAGATATCAAGCTTCAAGACCATTTGATGGTGATGTTGTTTATACACTATTTTACAAAAGAAGCAATTTGAGGAATAAGTTATGAGTTAACTTTCATTTGCTTACTAGTGAAAAGCACCAAAGCTAAACTTTCTCATTCATCATTGTTTTGATGAGAAATATGAACTATTGAGAAGGAAGATTGAAGCACCTTGAAGGATCTATAGTTATAATGAACTAAAACTTGTAATTGAAGAGTAGCAAAAACACAATTTATTGAATTGATCATTGTGGTGATGGGGAATGTACGTAACCAACAAGAAAATCATCAAGGAAGAAGAGACCTCAAGAAGTCATTGAAGAAGAGAAAGAAAAGGAAAGAGTAGACATGATGAATCAGAGGCTTTATTTGGAAACTAATCCAAATCCAATTATAGAGGATACCATGGTTCATCCTATTAATCCACAACAAGAAAAAAGAAAGCATTCACTAGAGGTGCCTTCAAGTTCCACAAGAGTTATTGAACAAGCAAAACGTAGGTGCTCATTAGGGGATGTTTCAATTCCCACTTCAAGTCAAATCGATAACTTACAATCTCAAGATAAAGCTCATGAAGAAACAGAAAATTTGTTCCTTTCTTGTCCTTATACAAGTGAGCAAGTCAGAGAGGCGTTGGACATGGAGCCTACTATTGAAAAAGAAAATATTGGACTTCCACCATCCAACTACCAGGAAGACAATGAAGGACAACAAGCTACAACTGAAACACTAGTTCGTGTTGGTGATGCGCTACATGGTACACTTACACCCTCCTATCCTCAATTAGGAAGCACACTGCGTCGAAGAACTCCGAAGCATATTCAAGTTGATGAAAGTATCCTCAATTCCATTAAAGGTACACTATCTAGATGTAGTATTGCTTATCAAACTGAACAGATAGTTGATAAATATTTTGATTCTAAATCTGATGGAGATAAATGTAGATTATTTATGTCATTGTTGAAATCTAGGAGCATTAATATTGTTAGGAAAAAGTTAGGGATAAAGATGGTAAAGAATTCTGGACCAAGTTCTCATATAGTTAAAATCTTAGTAGATGCCTTTGGTAAAATTGGTAAGAAGACACGCTCAAAGGACCGCAATATGGCTCATCATGTGTTGTCACAAGCAATTGTAAATAAGAACACCAAGCTCCTTCATTTTCTCAAGCCTACATGCAAAATAGTTAATTTGAATGTAAAAACCCTCCGTAGGTATTCTATTAGAAGAGAACATCTTGACACAACCAATCAGACAGATTTTTGGGCCTTTATTGGTCGGTTGCCACATCGTGACATGAAGCTTGTTGATGCAGTAAAGGGACTAGTGCATAGTTTTTGGCATGATCACACAAGGCCTTCTTCAAACCAGAAGGATGTACTAAAACTGAGAATGGGTTCAAAGGATCGTGAACTGCATATTAAACATCTTCTTGATATAACACAGACAGAACTATACTAGAGATTCAGGAATGAACATAAAGAATTAAACTTGGGGCAGAGATCTTTTGAGAAATGTAAGCCCCGGTATGTTAGAATAAATACTCTTCGTAACACTTGTTGTTGTAGATATCATGTAGAATATGAATATTACTATGAAACATTTTCGTACATTCGTCGTGTGTTGCATACTAACCATGTGCAGGATTACTCCTTGACAATACCACCGACTTCATTAAGAGAATTCATTCATAGCATCATGTGCAATAGGCCTGAGGGGAAAACATACTATGCAAAATCTTGTTTGGATGGAACATGCTCCAACTGTGCTGGAATGAGATTATTGAGCCAATGTATGCACGAGAGTGGAGACAGTGAATTTGGCAATATGGTAATAGACATGAAAAGTTTCAAATATATCAGCTATGAAATAGTTCCAGGGAAAGAAAGAAAAAAGATACAATTGGTGACATCTCAGGTTTGCATAAATATCAATAAATTTATGTTTGAACAGTTACATTTCAATCGTTACTTGCCCAAAAAAACTAATGTTGAGATCATTTTGTGTCAACAGGTGCAAGTTAGTGTCTTTGTCAAGGAATTTATTGAAAAGACACGTCAATATGTTCAGCATGTCCACTTGGCACAATGGCAGGATGAGAAATTTAGAGTATGGAGAGACACATTTCCTTGTGGTACAATACTTTCAGTAGTTGATTTTGCCGAGAACTACACTCTGCAACCTCAAAATGAAATCCAAAGTCAGTATTATCACTCTGAGCAGGTTTCCTTGATGGTCCATATCACATATAGGCATGGAACAAATAGCACTGAAGAGCAAAGAGAAATTCTGAAGGAATATCACTTCTATGTAAGTGATGATAGGTGCCATGACTTCCACTATGTACATCATTGCTTCATCATCTTCTATGATCACTTGAAGGCAAGGAACATACAGATGGATCGACACTAGATTTGGTCTAATGGATGTGCTGGTTAGTTCAAAAATGCACGCATATTTCAATGGTTGTGTTCATTGCATAAAAACCACAAAGTGCCACATATGTGGAACTATTTCGAGACTGGGCATGGTAAAGGAGAGCATGATGGAGCCGGAGCATGTGTCAAAATAGCGCTACGAAGAGAGGAATTGAAACTATCTATAGAATCTACTATTCGAAATGCGCAATCTATAGTCCGGTGGTGCACGTCAGTAATGGGAGAGGAATCAGATATGCGAGTAGAATCCACAAGAAAGAGACATGTGGAGATATTTTTTTGGGAAGTGGTAGACATAGATCATTCACATGCATGGGAATGCAAGACCGTGCCTGGTACTTGTGGCTTTCATTCAGTTCGAAGCTCGGATAACCCAGTATTTGAAATTTGGACTAGAAAACTCACTTGTTTTTGCCCGCCTTGCTGTGATGGTGACTGGGATGGGTGTGAATCGTTGGATTGGGTTGATGGATGGGATCGCGTATCACTTCCACTTGATCAGCATGCAATTGTTGAGTTAACTCCTTTGGAAGAATACCAATCATCTATTTCTACAGATTTTGATCATGTCTCAGACTTTGTACAACCTGGTATGATGCATTTCATTAACATGTTTTTGGTTATTTACGTAATCTTAAAATGCAAATTAATGGCCTTGTATCACACGAAAAGTATTTTGATCATATACCTACAATAATATTATGCAGGGCACATATACGCAGTGGTTTCCTCAAAAGATAGTGAATGGGATGGTGATTACTGGTTGGCACGTTGTATAGAGGGAAAACAAACCCTCAATATGTCCATGACTGATGATGAAAACAACCACTTCCCAATTGGGTCTATGGTTGTTAAAGGTGAATACTTGACACAGGACAACAATGCAAGAAAGAGGGGCGGATATGTTTACAGGGATTACAAACCAGGTGCGAGTGTGTACCACTTTACCAACTTGATCATTGGTACAAACATCCAGGTACGAACAATGCCTGGCCGAAATTCATCGAAGGTACGCTACTTCTTACCAGATACAGAGCACGAGAGACTAATGGAGACCATCCTTATAAGAGATGATGCAGAGGGCTTGGTTGTATGATAGTAGGTGGGATCTAGCATGATGAGGTATGTTACATACTCTTAATACTATACTATTTGTAATTGAATATTGATATATGCTCAATTTTCTCATGTACATGTTTTTTATGAATATGTCAATTTTTTGTTCTTGATATGCCAAATTTTTGTTTAATAAAACCTGAGATTATGAATGATCATGTCAATATCAATAACAAGTACAATGAAAATGTCCAAATTGTGAATGTGCATAAGTAGATTATAAATGTGCATTGTAAATGTGCATAAGTAGATTATGTAAGTGTGCATAAGTAGATTATGTAAATGTCCAAATTGTGAATGTGCATAAGTAAATGTCCAAGTTGTGAGTGTACATTGTAAATGTGCATAAGTAGATTATGTAAATGTCCAAATTGTGAATGTGCATGCATGAATCTTGCACAAATGCTTGATTGCATTATGTGAATGTTTGTTTGTGCTAGTTATGTATATATCGTAAAAAATGTTTCATTGCAATGAATACATTAACCACTAAAATGATTGAATCATTAGTATGTCTTGATTTTGAGATCATTAGTTTGTAGTAAGAGTGCTAGTTTCATGTAGTAAACCCTAGTTTGTAGGCTATGCACTAGTTTGTAGGAGCCCTAGCTTGTATGCAAACCCTATCTTGTATGTAAACCCTAGCTTGTAGTAAGAGTTCTAGTTTCATGTAGTAAACCCTAGTTTGTAGTCTATGCACTAGTTTGTAGGAGCCCTAGCTTGTATGCAAACCCTATCTTGTATGTCAACCCTAGCTTGTAGTAAGAGTGCTAGTTTCGTGTAGTAAACCCTAGTTTATAGGCTATGCACTAGTTTTTAGGAGCCCTAGCTTGTATGCAAACCCTAGCTTGTATGTAAACCCTAGCTTGTAGTAAGAGTGCTAGTTTCGTAAAAGGACAAAAGTATTTTACACAATATCATTATTATGTTTAATAATTACGTTATAAGTTGTTTTCTCTTATGGATCTTATGTTTGGATGGGACATTCACAAATAATTTTACTTAGTTTTAGTTGGACAGCTAAAACTAAAAATTGTTACTTTGGTTCAATTTTAGAGGTATATCATGGGTGTTATTCATGATTATCTTCCCCTTTTTCTGGCACATTCCCACAATGTTTGAGTAGGCGCATGTATGTGGACGATAGTGAACTATGAGCTAGAATGGTTGGGAAATAGTTATGATAGTTATGGTTGTATTAACTAAATGTGTTCTTCTAAATTGGTAATTACTTAGTTTCATGAATGTTTCTCAATCTTGGGGTTTTACCATGTGAATCTCCTTTCCTCTCTCATGTTTCTTTGACCTTACTTTTTTTATGTTTCCCATAGGAGTTTAGACATGTTAGACCTTGTGGTTATATGTTATTGGCATATGTTCCTAATCTTTCATGGTTCTTGATATTTAGTAGATCTAGACCACATGTTTAGATTCTTCAATTTCTAAGCATTTTTTAGCCAAATATGACATTGACATTATGAATGGAGGGTGACCGTCTTAGAAATTTTAAATGGTCCATGTGACCTTTATTGAAGTTTTAGAGGGTCTATCATAGCTCATTGAAAATATGTTTTTGTCATATCAAATGGGTTATTTCATAGAACTTCATTTTACTTCTTGGTTTGGGAGATATTGTTAATTGAAGCTCTACAAGTATTTACCGCAATAAGGTTACACATACCTTGAGTTTCAACGAACATTTTCTCATTCATCAAGCTACTACATAAAAAACTCCATATATCAATGAAAATATCTCTCCAATATCTAAGCTACTACATAACAAACTCCATATATCAATGAAAATATCTCTCCGATATCTAAAATGGGTTTTTCACAGAACTTCATTCGCTTCTTGGTTTGGGAGATATTGTCAATTGAAACTTTGCAGGTATTTGACACAAGAAGACCACATGTACTTTGAGTTTTAGTAAATATTTTTTCACTCCTTAGGCTACTACAAAACAAAATCCATATACCGATGGAAAGAGCTATTCGATTTAGTGCTTTGTTTGGCACCATAAATTCGTGATGGGGAGACCATATTACATTCATATTGTGCTTTTTTTAGCACTTGTTGAACTTGAAGGTCATTGATTGTCTAGTGGCTATGCACTAGTTTGTAGAAGCCCTAGCTTGTATGTAAACCCTAGCTTGTATTAAACCCTAGCACTAGTTTGTAGAAGCCCTGGCTTGTATGTAAACCCTAGCTTGTAGTAAACCCTAGCACTAGTTTGTAGAAGTCGTGGCTTGTATGTAAACCCTAGCTTGTAGTAAACCCTAGCACTAGTTTGTAGAAGCCCTCTCTTGTAGTAAGCCCTAGCACTAGTTTGTAGAAGCCCTCGCTTGTATGTAAACCCTAGCTTGTAGTAAACCCTAGCTTCTATGAAAACCATATCTTGTAGTAAGAGTCCTAGTTTCGTGTAGTAGACTTGAAGGTCATTGATTGTCTAGTGGCTATGCACTAGTTGAACTTGAAGGTCATTGATTGTCTAGTGGCTATGCACTAGTTTGTAGAAGCCCTGGCTTGTATGTAAACCCTAGCTTGTAGTAAACCCTAGCACTAGTTTGTAGAATCCCTGGCTTGTAGTAAACCCTAGCACTAGTTTGTAGAAGCCCTAGCTTGTATGTAAACCCTAGCTTGTAGTAAACCCTAGCTTCTATGAAAACCATAGCTTGTAGTAAGAGTCCTAGTTTCGTGTAGTAAACTTGAAGGTCATTGATTGTCTAGTGGCTATGCACTAGTTGAACTTGAAGGTCATTGATTGTCTAGTGGCTATGCACTAGTTTGTAGAAGCCCTGGCTTGTATGTAAACCCTAGCTTGTAGTAAACCCTAGCACTAGTTTGTAGAATCCCTGGCTTGTAGTAAACCCTAGCACTAGTTTGTAGAAGCCCTAGCTTGTATGTAAACCCTAGCTTGTAGTAAACCCTAGCTTCTATGAAAACCATAGCTTGTAGTAAGAGTCCTAGTTTCGTGTAGTAAACTTGAAGGTCATTGATTGTCTAGTGGCTATGCACTTGTTGAACTTGAAGGTCATTGATTGTCTAGTGGCTATGCACTAGTTTGTAGAAGCCGTGGCTTGTATGTAAACCCTAGCTTGTAGTAAACCCTAGCACTAGTTTGTAGAAGCCGTGGCTTGTATGTAAACCCTAGCTTGTAGTAGCCACTAGCACTAGTTTGTAGAAGCCGTGGCTTGTATGTAAAACCTAGCTTGTAGTAAATTCTAGCAGTAGTTTGTAGAAGCCCTGGCTTGTAGTAAGCCCCAGCACTAGTTTGTAGAAGCCCTAGCTTGTATGTAAACCCTAGCTTCTATGAAAACCATAGCTTGTAGTAAGAGTCCTAGATTCGTGTAGTAAAATTGAAGGTCATTGATTATCTAGTGGCTATGCACTTGTTGAACTTGAAGGTCATTGATTGTCTAGTGGCTATGCACTAGTTTGTAGAATCCCTGGCTTGTATGTAAACCCTAGCTTCTATGAAAACCATAGCTTGTAGTAAGAGTCCTAGTTTTGTGTAGTAAACCCTAGTTTGTAGAAGCCCTAGCTTGTATGTAAACCCTAGATTGTATGCAAAACCCTAGACTATATTAAGAGTGCTAGTTTCGTATAGTAAACCCTAGTTTGTAAGCTATGTACTAGCTTGCAAATGGGTCAACTCTGCAAAACCCTAGACCGAGCACTTCAATGCAAATCTGGCATTGGTGGGTCAACTATACAAAACCCTAGACCGAGCAAGTGTTGGTGGTCTACCCATGTTGGCATTTCCCATACACAGTTGCAGGAGCTGACGGCACACACTTTCATCGCTCCATTTGGTTTTTTGCTCCTCGACCAAGATTGACCAATTGTCCTTCAACGACATTTTCATGCGACTTGCAACTTAACATTACTCGAAAAACGAAGGTCAGATCGATGAACTGTCAAATCCGTTGGTCTCCTGGCATGCCATTACCCCTAGGTGGCCCTCTCCCCTGTGTCCTTGTGCCCCAATGACTCCGTTGTACAGTCATTTCCTAAACTAGTTTTTTGCCCAGTGCACCTCAATGCAAATATGGCATCGGTGGGTCAAATCTGCAAAACCCTAGACCAAGCAAGTGTTGGTGGTCTACCCATGTCAACATTGCCCATACACACTGACAGGAGCTGACGGCACGAACTTTCATCACTCCGTTTGGTTTTTTGCTCCTGGAGCAAGATTGACCAATTGTCCTTGAATGACATTTTCATGCGACCTGCAACTTCATATAACTCGGTAATCAGAGGTCGGTTCGATGAACCGTAGAATCCGTTGGTCTCCTGGCATGCCATTACCCCTAGGTGGCCCTCTCCCTCGTGTCCTCGTGTCCCAATGATGCCATTGCACAGTCATTTCCTAAACTAGTTTTTTGCCTAGTGCACGTCAATGCAAATCTGGCATTGGTGGGTCAACTCTGCAAAACCCTAGACCGAGCAAGTGTTGGTGGTCTACCCATGTTGGAATTGCCCATACACACTTGCAGGAGCTCACAGCATGCACTTTCATCGCTCCATTTGTTTTTTTGCTCACGGACCAAGATTGACCAATTGTCCTTGAACGACATTTTCATGCGATCTGCAACTTGACATAACTCGGCAACCGGAGCTAGGATCAATGAACCGTCGAATATGTTGGTCTCCTGGCATGCCATTACCCCTATGTGGCCCTCTCCCTCATGTCCTCATGGCCCAATGAATCCGTTGTACAGTCGTTTCCTAAACTAGTTTTTTTCCCAGTGCACCTCAATGCAATTCTAGCATTGGTGGGTCAACTCTCTAAAAAACTAGACCGAGCCAGTGTTGGTGGTCTAACCACATCGTCATTTCCCATACACACTTGTGGGAGCGGATGACACACACTTTCGTCGCTCCGTTTGGTTTTTTTCTCCCGGACCAAGATTGACCAATTGTCCTTCAACATCATTTTCATGCGACCTGCAACTTCACATAAGTCAACAACCAGAGGTCGGATCGATGAACCGTCGAATCCGTTGGTCTCCTGGCATGCCATTACCTCTAGGTGGCCCTCTCCCTCATGTCCTCATGGCCCAATGACGCCATTGTATAGTCATTTCCTAAACTATTTTTTTTCCTAGTGCACTTCAATGCAAATCTAGCATTGGTGGGTTAACTCTGCCCAGTGCACTTCCTATAATCTGTAATGTGGACCCACCTCGTTACTAGATCTGGGATGTTTGTCACCCATAGATAAAAAATATGTATCTCAAGTTACCATCAAACCTAGCAGATTATCATTTCCCAACTCAAGGGTGGTCTTCAGATGGAAAAGTAGAAACCTTCGGAGAATCTACAGTTGGGTGGAGCATTGTTATTGCCATTCAGCCACCCATGGCTAACAATTTACCTTGTGAAAGTTATTTTCTTAACTATTGTAATGCAAAGAATTTGAGATTTGATATGTGATTTATAGTTGTTTATATGTTAAATTTATGTCCATTGTCCTTTCTAGTAATGTTTTATGTTGGACTTTCCTATATATGTACATCTATAATTTGTACTCACGAACTTATGTTGGAAATATAAATCCTCTAAAGGTCCAAAGATGAATGATGGAAAGATACCAAGTTTGATCCTTTTGTGATACATAATGAGCATTATATGTTATATTAAAGTTCCATGTATTCCATTGAAATGTGATAATCATGTGTTGGGAAGAATTAAATACGTGATTGGATGAGAGTGCTCGTATAATTCATGTTGTTGGTTGAATCTTTTATGTAGTAATTTGATATTTTGCTATGTATGCATGGCTATTTCCACTCCAATGAGTTATGTCAAACGTTTGATAAGGCTTTCCTAGTCTGCTATATATTGTTGAACCAATGAGTTATGTCAAACGTTGAACCAGGACATAACATTTATTTTGTCACCATTACATGGATCAATGCTCTTATACTTACTAAAAACATTGATGCTCTTATTGATACAAAATTCTAGTTATTGAACACATACAAACTTCTATTTACTGAACAAATTGATGCTCTTATTGATACGCAATTCACTTATGCCCTTATAGATGTTGTACTCACAAGTGATTGTAACTACATATCATCATATTGGTGTACTATCAAAAAAATGACATCGATGTACCTTATATTAAGTTAGATACATAAACATTGAATTATTATAGATGCCTCAACACACTAAAATATTACTATATGTCTTAGTGTTCCATATTGTAACATGCACACTGATGTGGTTCTGGAGAATACCATAAGCAGTATAGGTCAACATTCATAGTTCAACTACCTCTATCTAGGTGTGGTAATGTACACAAATCTTTTGTTCTTTGGTGTTCCTCGCTATATACAATACAAATACAAACTTCTATATAGTGCACCAATGCAGCTAGACACATAGCACATCCACGGAAAAAACCTCTTGCATAAACCTTTACTTAACTTGTAATTTATTTTTATTATATTACACTTGAACATTAACTTGAATTGTAATTTATTTTTATTATATTACACTTCAACATTCACTTAACTTGTAATTTTATCATCCAAACTCACTACATTTAATTAGATGTATCCAATTAGTGTGCATGTCGTGAGTTCATTGAAACATTGTATTACATTGTATTGCACTTAGTTTGATTTAATTACATGTGCAAGAACGTTGACATAGTGCATTCATAAATAATAGATAATCCACACAAAAGATTGACATAACAATATGTGGAAACCGAAGAACTCATACGAAGTGAAATAGATCATTCATTTATAAGTGAAATGTCAATGTACATGTATCAAAAAGTAGATATATATCCAAAAGTACATGTCTCCAATAGTCCATGTATCCAAAAGTACATATATATCCCAAACTATCCAAAAGTACATGTATCCAAAACTATTCAAGCCACTTGCACATGTATGCAAATGTACATATATTCTATAAGGCATGTATCAAAAGTCAAGTTTCCTCTTGTTCTTTCCTGACTTTGATCCACTAGGCTCATCTCTGGGATCAATGTGTATCGATGGATCCTCCTTAGTGGAGCCGGACTCTGCAATACCATATCTCAATTAACTCAAAACCTATCAACATCTTGATGGAAATTGAATGCAACAATTAGTCATCAATAGACATCTCACCTCAACGACATCCAGTGATAGCTGGAGTTCAATTCCTTGTGTCGTAGACGGAGCCGTTGGTTCAGCATCAATGATGGTCGGACCGAGGGGGGCAAGAGCTACTTCTTCTGTTGGTGGCTACAATCACCAAATGTTGAAGTAGTTAGACATGCATGACTATACAATAAAATACAATAATAAACTATGTCTAGCTAAACAACAATAATAAACTATATGTCTATATCAACTTAACGAGTTCAAATATCATCGAAGGATATACATTACCATGGTCTCAACCGTGGTAGAACCAAGGGGGGCAGGAACTGCTCCTGCTGCTGGTGCCTCAACTGTGGTCGAAAAAGGGGGGGCAAGAACTACTCCTGCTGCTGGGGCCTACAATTACCAAATGTTGAAATAGTTAGACATGAATGAATAAACAATAGACAACAATAATAAACTATATCAAGATCACGTTGAAATAGTTAGGTATACCTCGGTGTGACTAGCTTCCATTAATGAAGCAGCATCAACTGCTGCATCAACCATCGATGCTATACTTTCTTCCATTAACTCCGGATCCTGATGCAGTAAACATGCAAATCAAACATTAACAAAAAAAACTTATGCACCAGATTTCAAGTTAACCAACAAATATCATCGAAGGATATACATTACCATGGGCTCAGTAACTCCATGGCCATGGGTAGCTCGAGTATTTTTTGGAGTGGACCGCCTCATGTACACACGACCCTTATCCACAGAAGGCCTAGGAGGAGATGCATCTGTAGGAAATGGCCCAGATGTTTGGGTCAGTGCCTACAATCAGCAAGTGAACTCATGTAGTTAGATGTATGCATAATTCAACAAACATGTACATGTATTTAAAAAATGACAACTGTAATTGTTTGCCATCTTAAAATGTTTACCTGGGTACCATGATGTGTCTCGTGGATCTCTCCACCCAGTGACGGATCTGGGATCTGCAAGTTTAATAATTGTAAATATTAGACCATAGATAGAATTAGTGAACTAACATGTAAAGTATGTGGAAATTAACAAATTATTAACAAGCATAATTGAAAAATTGAAATTTTAGAATGTTTACCTCAGTAGAACCAGATGGTCTTGTACCATCATGGATCCCTCCACCAACAAAGGGATCGGTCGCTGTAATGCCATGCCCCAATCCAAATTCTGGGGGGTCTCTGGTGTCAAAACGCAACAACTGCAAGTTCAAGAAATTAATATATTAGCTCAAACTATATATATGTGTACAAAGGGGAAACTAAATGAAGAATTTATTAAAATTAACCAGATCTACATACCTCACTCAAAAAACCACTGAACGCAACATCTGTGGAAAGACCATAGCAGGGACGACCACACGATGTGCACTCGTGAGGATCAGAACTCTGCTGGGGATGTGCTGATGGTGGTGCACTGGTGGATGGTGGTGCACCATTAGGTGGTGGTGCACAAGTAGGTGGTGGTGCACCAATGGATGGTCCACTAGGTCCTGCATCCCCACCCATCTACTGAAGAGTAGTGCTATGGCGAAGGACCACTCGTTCCAGTGTAAAAAAAGCATCCCGTGTCTCAGCAACTACGCGAGTTACAGGTGGGACATCTGGCCCATGCAATGGCGCGCGAGGTGCAGGGATAGGGCGATTAGGGTCTTGGACCCTCACATTGGGTCGGTTTTGGGGCATCCCCCCATCGATCCCCTGAAACTCCATGTAATAAAAATAGTTCACGTGTTTATGCAACATGAACTCTGCATACAACTTTTGAAGGAAATATAGGGGCATTTCCCTGTTGTTATGCGGTGGCAAATCAAAGACCATATACCATCTATCCATCCAGTTATCGATAAATGGTTGGAATATGCACCACTCAATGGATATATGTGGCCGGTTTGCATTTGGGATTTCTCCAGTTCGAGGATCCCTGAATAATGCAAAAATTTGCTCCTTTGTTATTTTTAACCTTCTTATTGCCACATAATCCAATCCATCCTCTTGTTCTCTTGTTTTCCTCTCTCTATATGATGTGATATCATATAGTATATTAGTTGACTATGAAATAGTGTCAACAATAGCATCCATGGTGGATGCAAGCGAGCGGTGAATCTCATCGCCGCCACAAAAAGATGCACTGATGCCCCTTAAGCGGGAAAGCTCAATCAGAATCGTGGCATTCGGATCCATTGCAGCAACTGCAAAAAAAACATCAATAAGCAAATCATTAGAAACATATACATGGCATATAATGATGTCTCTTCAAAATTGAAAATGTATTAAATCAAACTCAAGTTAGAAATTTAATGACAAATTCACTTACATATATTTATTTAAACTTAAGATTAAACATTTCACAATTAAAATGTAAGTTTCGTTCAACTTGTGACTACATTCAGTTAATGAGTAAGTAAGAATTGGATATAACTTGTTCTCGCTTAGAAAGATGGTTGCTCTAACTTAGAAAGGTGATTTGAATTTTGTTGAGAGCTTTTTCTTTCGTTTAAGGTTTGGATTTTGGCAAGAAAGGAGGAATTGTTCATTGTTTGGGACATGCCTTGGAGGCTATGATGATGTTGCTTGATCAAGGACAATCTTTCTTAGAGCATGATGATGGATATTCCAGAGCTAGTATAGTCCAGAGTTCGACAGGAGAAAACCCCGATGATATGTGTCAATGGGCATTGTATGAGTACAATTTCAAGCTTATGATGGTCTTCTATGTGTATATATGTAGAGCATATGATGTGTATTATGATGATCCTTGATGATTTCTTGATATGTATCATGTAGGTCATGTTATGTACAAAACCATGCATGCACTGAAGGTGGTTGGATGTGTGGAGATTCCAACAGAGTCAAAATGATCGCTCGAGGTGGGAAAGGTGTTGTTTGGTTCAGAGTAGAAGGTACATTTTATCTCAGTGACAAATTTGGCAGATGCATGGCATAAAGACATGTTCCGGGCAAACCATGTGCTTATATTGTCATAGGGGGCTACCCAAGACACAATAGTGGTGCTTAGTGTTAAAAGGGGGAAGTTGGAAAGGTTTCTAGGACAACCTGTGGGTAGGTCTTAAGGGATATTAGATTTAGTGTCAAGTCCAATATCCAAGACATTCGGTCAAGAGATTTCCTTTCGTACTTTTAGGAGAGTTAGTGGGTATAATTTGACACAGTAACATATTTTAAAATGTTTTAAAACTCCATATTTCTTCTATATGGGCAGATTAATAGGGAATGCCATTATGAAATTGTCCATGGTTCTATAGCAAGTACGAGTTCTTTCATCACTTTTTGAAAAGATTCTTGTTCATGCTTCCAGTAATATTGAAAAGATGTATGTTTATGCTTCCTAGATTCTAGTGAGAGTGGTTTTTCTTCTAATGGTTATGGTTTTCACAATCTCTAGGAATTTTGACTTGCTTGTAATTTTAAAGGCCTTAATTCATATGTATGGCATATGATGTATATTTTTAGGCAATATTTGGTTTGTTGGTGAATTTCTCTTGAAGGGTAGGCTCTTTTGGTCATGTAATTTTTTGGGTTATTGACTATTCTATTTTTTTTATGTACTAGAGAGTTTCATTTGATTAGATATAGAATAACATTTAAATTGTTTTTTATGAGGGAAAAATAAAATAAAAAGTTTAGTCTTCCTACATAATGCATGTCAATAGGGTTTTTTCCAATGGCATTGCCTAGAAACATTTGTGTCAATTGTATGAGATCAATTTATGTGTTTAGTCTTGGGGAAGGCATTGGCATATCATCATCTTTGGTTGGTTGGTGTTTTGGCTATGAGATGGTTGTTTATTTTTTATGGTTTTTATTGCATTTACAAATAAAAAATGGTAATTTAAGTATCTAATTGAAAAAAAAAGCTATGGGTGAATGAATTACCTGTTAATATGACGATTCACCGGAGGATTTGTCTTCAAATCGAGGAATGGGCACACTTCTTGTTTGGTGAAAACGACTCTTGGTCGGGACTGTGTGTTTTTTTATTTGTTTTTAGATTTACAAAATGCGCACGCGTTATAGAGTTACAAAACGCGTGCGCATTTTGTACTTCTATAACGTGTGTGCATTATGTTTACCTAGTCTACATGTCTGCTGACATGTCAGGCTTGGATTTACTATTCCAAGTGCTATGGAAGAGGAGCGCGTTCTTTTTCTATGTAACATGAGTCTGTTCCTAAAAAGTAATATTGCATCTAAAAGGTCCCTCAACTTCTTACACACATCCAAGAGACAAAGTTATGAATGGAAAGAACCGAGACCCACGGTCACCTGAAAGAGTCAAAGGCAGATACTCTTTAATTATTAATAAAGTTACTTAGATATTTATTATTTATTAATAAAGTTACTTTTTATTATTTATTTTTGTTCCTGTACATATTTATATTTATTTCATATTTTTTGTGATATAATTCTTGCTATTACTCACATATCATATCAATTATTTGCATCTCACATTAGTAGTGCCTCATTTTACACTTAGATGCTACAACATCATCATGGATGGGGAACAAATTTATAATTAGAATTTATTTGACAATTTTGACTGTGTAATATAATTTATTGCCTTTGTAATATAATTAATAATTTAATACTATTAATTATTGACTGTAATACAATATACTAAATTGAATTAATTATATTAATTATTGTGTAAAACTAAAAGGCTCCAAGCTTCCTTATACTGTTTGTAACTTTGTTGTTTTTGCTACAAGATTTGAATAGCACACAGCCACATAGTGAAAATGCCCACAGAGAAGGACTTTGCTTGGGCGTACTATGACAAAATTCTAGGAAAAACCAAGCTCCTATGTAAATTTTGCAAAGAAGAATGTAGTGGGGGCATTTATAGATTCAAGTTCCACCTTGCTCAGATGTCAGGCCATGACATTGGTATTTTCAAAAAAGTTGAGCAAGATGTCAAACACCAGGGAACCTTGGCCATTGATACATTCAATGCACTGAAGGCCAAGAAAGTAAGGATAACTATAGAACAAGCAAGTATTGGAGCTGGTCAGTTTCTTCCAATAACCCTTTGTCACATCCCTCTGTTGAATCCTCAATGTCGGGCCCAAGTTTTACAAACATGCCTCAAAGTCGAGACCAAATGCTACCTCCTTCCATTCCTACAAATTTGAGCACAGGAGGTGGCAACATACACACTTATTTTGTTGCCCGCACAAAACCTGGTTCCCAACCTAGCTTGGAAGCCACTGGTTGGAAAAAGAATGTCCATATTGAGGCAAGGAAGGCCATTGCCAACTTTTGGTACTATTCCAATATCCCTTTTCGTTGTGTGAGAAGCCCTTACTAGCAAGCTATGGTTGATGCAATTGTTGTTGCAGGTCCGGGGTTCAAAGCCCCTACATCTGAGAGCCTTAGGACAGATTTGCTATTAGAGAGTGTTGATGATGTTATGCTCATACTTGCCGAGTTCCGTTCATCATGGGAAGAAACAGGGTGCACCATTATGAGTGATGGATGGACAGATCAAAAGAATAGAACTTTAATAAATTTCCTCCTATTTTGTCCAACAGGCACAATGTTTCTCAAATCAGTGGATGCCTCAGACAAGCTTAAGAATGCTTAGCTTATTTGTGAAATGATGGAGGAAGTTGTTCAGGAAGTGGGAGAAGAAAATGTTTTACAAATTGTCATCGACAATGCAGCTTATTATATGGCTGCTGTTAGGCACCCCATAATTTTGAGGTTAGGCACCCCATAATTTTCTGGACCTCTTGTGTAGCCCATTGCATACATTTAATGCTTGAGGACATTGGAAAACTTGCTTGGATACATGAGGTTGTGGATAAGGAAAAATCCATAACCAAATACATCTACAATCACACTAATGTCCTCCACACCATGAGAATATACATTGAAGGTAAAGAACTTGTTTGACCTATAGTGACAAGATTTGCAACAAATTTCATCTCTTTGCAATCTGTGGTTCACCAAAAGATAAATTTAAAGAGGATGTTTTTGGGACCTGAGTGGATGGATTCTAAACATAGCAAGACCCTCGAAGGCATTGAAATTGTTTCCCTTGTGTTTAATGACGGTTTCTGGAAAGATGCCGAAGAGATTGTTGATGTGACAGAGTCACTTGTTAGAGTTCTCAGCTACTTCAAGTATTTAACTTTTTTATTTTTTAGATTTCATTTCATTTTCAGATTTAATTGAATTTGAAAGTTTGATCTTTGAGGATGGTTGATGGTGACAAGCCCACTATGGGTTACATTTATGAGGCAATGGATCTCGCCAAGGAGGCCATCAAAATAAGATATGGAGATGAGGAGGCCAAGTATATGCCTCTTTGGGACATTATTGATGCACGTTGGGATAGACAATTGCATTCCCCCTTACATGCTGCTGGGTACTTCTTAAACCCACAATATTTTTATGATAAGGCTAGATTTAATGAGGATGGGGAGGTTGGCAGAGGACTCATGACGTGCCTTGAAAGGTGCTTGTCAAAACCCCAAAATTTCAAAAAAATTTAAACTTTTATAAATAATATTAACTCACACTAATGCAATCATTAAATATTGATTAGTTAATGCTATTAGTTTTGTAACTGAATGATCTTTACTTGTGTTTAGAATACAAGCTGAGTTTCTTGTCAGTTTTCTAATTGTTTTCGTTTTTGCAACAGCAAGGGGATAAGTTATGTTAGACTGGGCTTACTTAGCTACTAAGCTAACGCAACAGTTTTCTTTCTCTTAGAGATACTCAGGTAAAGTTTTGGGATCGCTGCTTAACAGCTCTTTTAAAGTAATAGAAAATCATATGCTGTACCAATTTCAATCAATAAAGAAAAATAGATAATGCATGTTAGCCAGACTATTCAGCTTCCTACAGGTAAAGCTTTTCATATAACGTTTCTTTAAGGTCTTACAAGAAACGCTTTGGTATATTATTCAAGGAATGATAGATGTTTTTCCTTTACAAAAAAAGCACGAAGCCTTCTAATAGTATTGTTTCTTTTAATGAGATACTATAAGCAATCATAGAAGTAGATAACAATTCTTATGTGGTGTAATACATCAAAATGGGTTATCAAGTTATTATCCATAACGCATATCTGTTGTTACTACAAACTGTCAAGTACAAAATGTTTCCCAAAGTAATGAATCTGGAGTGACTAAATTTGACCTAGACACATTCTTACTTCCAGAACTTTTATAGTTATTATCTAGAATAAATCTCTTGTTAACATTTAAAGATCTCTCAAAAAGGGAAACTACTTCTATTACTGAGATATCGAAAGAATACCTTTTAAAAATACCTCAAGGACTTAGTCCAAGATTCAATCAGTTCAATCTTATTAAAAGTTTTCAAGTTTAACTTTTCAACCAAAATGGTAATAATCATTTAAATAAATTGTTATTCAATCTTTATTTACCAAACTTTAATACTCTTTAATCAAGTAAGACATCTAAGCCTAGATGTTATTATACAGGATTCAAAGCTAATAAGAGGTTGTATTATGATGATAAAAACATGAGTGGGGCTAGAGTGACCCTAAAGCAACTGTCGTTTTAAAACTTGAATACTACAAGTTAAAAATTCTAGGAAAATAAAATAATTAGTCTTTAACTAACTACTTAAGATTTAACATTAGGTACTACATTGATAGCACTTGTGTCAACTATAAATGACTTTTCTTTAAAAATCTTTGTTAATACTTAAGAGACTTTAGGTAAAACGTCTTCATTTGCCATTATAGGGTAATGGAAGTTAAGTAGAAATTTATGACTAGACTTCCTCAATTAATAACTCACCTCTTCAAACTTTTGTATGTAAACATAATCCTAAGTCTAAAGCTTTAAGACTTAACCTTGAATCCATATAAAGAATAAAGGTCAAAAGTGCAATGTTTACAATGTATAGGTACATATTAATATAGCGTAGTTAAAAGCTTATGTAGTGTTGAATATAATGCAATTTATTGTAATAATATGCAAAGATTCTAACCATATAATGTAAGTTTATGTGCAGGTATAATACCTAGGGTAACGACCAAGAACCAAGGGAAAATAGTCCATGCCATGCAAAAGTTTGGCAGTCAAATGATTTGCAAAATAATTTTGAAAACCTTACATCTCGACCCAAATCTCATGCAATTATCATTACACTGACGTGGTCTCTCCTCGACCAAGCACTCGTGGGATAAAAGTGGACTCAACCCTAAAAGACTGTCATTCGCTCCCTCGTCATCGGCCTGTTTGTTCAGCAGAAACCCTCCTGGTTCGTCCTCTGTGGATTCTTGCCCTTCCGTAGCTTGGATACCGTCTCGAGATCACATTGTGCTCCTGTATAGCTCTGGTAGCATTTTGTGGCTCTGTTGATGGCTGCATTGTAGTCGTTGGAGGAATTAGGTTGTTTCCTTGAGCTCCATGGTTTATTCTGTCACGGCCGCAAGCGAGACCTTCGTTTTCTTATAAATTATGCTTCCAATTGAGAGAGAGAGATCCACATTTTTTTTAACAGCTCATTCATGTAGAAAAAGAGAAGGGTTTGGTTACCCGGTTCTTAGTTACTTGGTCAAAAGTCTACGGCTGCTCGTTTACAACTTGCTGGTAAGTTACAGTTTTAAACTTACGCTTTTTATTTCAAAAGAAAAATAAACAGTTTATCTATGATAATGTTAGGGTTTTAACTCTTGTATGCTCCTTCAATGGCAGATTCGACCTCCTCGGTGCATATGGGTCACCCAACGCTTCGGCTTCTAACTCCGCCGGTAAGCCTGGTCCCAACCGTGGCTTACCTCCTTGTTGGTTGTGATGAATGGATGCACTTCAGTGGTTTCTTGGTTCCCTGCAAACGTATTGGCTGTAGGTTATTTAAATTAGTTTTTTTTGCAGGGTTAACCCTTGTGCTAAACTTGTAAATGCTTCTGGTCGAGACTGTGTATACGTACTCGCCTTTATTTAAGATTTTTAATACGGTAAATCCCTGCAAAAGGAAGAAAAACTAAAAGATAGTTTACGGTTGTGAATCAATTGTAAAATGAAGTCACGGCTTCATGTTTTGCTTCTTGACAGTGTTCTTAAAAACGACTAGGGTTTTTACCCAAATTTTGTAATACCGCTTACATAAGCGTTTAGTTAAGTTTTAAGTTAAGTGCGTTTTCTCTTTCTTTACTACTCTGTACAGAATAAATAGTTTATAGTTTTATACTGCTTACTCTGTGGTTTATAAGTGCGACCATGGAAAGAACTTTGTTCTTTTACACCATAATTATTATTAAAAAATTACTAACTGGTCTTGTAGGGTTCGACCCGAAATACACAGTTAGATTATTCAGTTAATTTATCTGTCTGCAATAATATCTCTATCAGTAATTTCTAAAAACTTTGAGAGTTATATTCAATTTATTTGTTATTTACATACTTTCTTATATACAGTAGAGTATATGGTCCATACCCTCACCTTATTATAACCGAGGAAGTTGTTTTCGTGCATTATTTTCTTGTCATCTTAAGTGATTGTATTTTGTGAATTTTAAGAGAAACACAGAGGTTAAAAGACTCTCCGTCTTATTGTACATAAATGTAATGTCAAGCTTCAGTTCAAGCTTTATACTTGGCTTCAAAAATTCTGAAACTATGAAGCAAGAACTTACTCTTTTCCTTCCATTTAAGAATTACACAAACTTGTTCTCGTATTGTTATAGTATGTTTTTATCTGCAAGTATTATTTAATTATTTTTAAATGATACAGAGTATACCAGTTATTATTTATAACCTTTCTCTAACTCATGATAGGAGTATTATCCATTTAGGATTACCTTAGTGATATTACAATATTAATTTAAATATTTACTTTAGTAATATCTTCATATTAACTGTTTACATGTACCTTAATGTTTCTATAATTTATGTTTAGTGTTATTTATTCCAATGTTTGATTTTGAGTTCTTTTATTATTTGAAATCTGAAATGTTTCTGTACAATTCTTATTTAATATTAAATGTGATTTCACCTTTATAATTATGAATACCTGTATATTCGATATTATTCATTTACAATTCTTGAATATAATAATAATTATGATATATACTTAAATTTAGTTAAATACAAAGGTATACAATATTTTAACCTTGCATTCTTAGTTAATTTGCAAACTGATATAAAATAGGAAAAATTCCTGTAACTTTAAAGCAAATAAAAGAATACAGATGCATAATTATATTCTTCTGTCAGATTTATTTTATTAACTTCTAAGGGTTAAATCCTCTTTTAAAAACTAGAAGATTATGATCATAATTTAAGCTACAAAACACATAGCTTATCTTTTCATTTTTATAGTTAATATTTCAGAAAATAAGATACGATACTAAAACTAGTTTGTGATGTAGTAATAAAACAGTTCATGAATTTGTAAAAGCATTTGTAATAACTGTAAGTAAATTAGGAAACTCAGTTCAAAAGAATATTTCTTCTAAGCACTGAGATGCTGTGCTAGAGTACTATCTGATGATACCAGATGTGGAAAAACACAGTGATACTAACAGGTTTTACTACTAACATACCAAGATACTAATTTTACAGATACTAAACAATTACTGAGACATGTAAATAATTATAACATTTATCCATTTATACTCAGAAAAACATAAAGAAATGAATGAAGAACCTGTTTAATGCTGTGGACAACAACAGCAATGGGAGGCCGTTCCTCCCTACCAACTCTTGGAGAGCGCTTAGACAACAACTTCTCAATACCCCCGAGCTTGCTCTGGTCTCCCTGGCTTGGAACTAGGTGCAGCAATTCAAATACCAGTCTTAAACTCAGTATTAACTCAGAACTATCACTCACTTCTCTCAGCCCAAATAGCTATAAAATAAGAATCAAGTTTCTGTAGCAATTCACTCAAACACTTCCTTACTGTTTCTCCCCACTTTCCTCAATGAAATTCCAGAATAACATTCAGCTGAATGAATTCTTTCTGGAATAAAATCTGAGCAACCTCAGCTCTCTTCATTGAGTACTTTTAAAGATTTCCTAGGTCTTAGTTGGGTTAACTGTCATTTAATGAGCCACGTGCTCACATTCCACTTTCATGGGGAATCATGACTCCAAATATAGGGAAGTTCCACCTACAACTTAGGAAGTGCTTGAGGATGCTACCACTTGTCTTTTGCCTTTCCGCCTAGTTCCATCCACCAGTTTGACCAGTAACCTCTTTTAACAGCTCTCCCATGCTGTTGTCTCCATAATTTATTTATTATTAATAAAATATTCTCAATTACACTCCATAACTGTTGACTCTGCTGAGTCATCAATCCCTACTTATGATTAAGTTTAACATAATGTCTCAGAAATAAAATAAAACAAATTACATAATTTTACAAAATTGGGGTATGTGACAGTGCTTCCCTGATGAATAGGTCCAAAGTCGTGTTATTGTTCATCTACAAGATTATAGGACACCATCAAAGTTGTTTGCCTATACCAGTGCTATACGCGAAAGGACTAAGATGTTGCTAGGTACCCTTGAAGGCTTCATCAATTTATTAAATTTCTTTATTTGGTTTGTTTAATGAACTTAGTATTGAATTTTCATACTCTTCAATGTGGATGCATGAAACCTTGTCGATTTCTAGGTATTTGGTGGCAAAAATTTGGTAGTGATACGCCAGATCTAAAGAGGTTCGCCATTCGAATCTTGAACCAGACTTGTAGTGCTTCAAGTTGCGAGTGCAACTGGAGCATGTTTGAGAAAGTACATTCCAAGAAGCGCAACCGATTGACACAAAAGCGGTTAAATGACCTTGTATTTGTCCATTACAATCTTCGTCTTCGCAATAAGCAAATACAAGGTGACTGTCAAACTCAAGAATCCATACGTTGGTGACTGAGCCTTGAGGAACACAAAGCTTGGCTTAGTTTCTCTAAGGATTATGCATTTGAATTTGATGATTTGATTTACACATTAATGATTAAAAGTTAAAAACTTTAAATTCTAATTCACATTTCCATGTTTCATGATGATGACAAGTTTGGATCATTCACCAATCAACCTAGAAGACCAAGAGTAAGATCTGCAAACTACGCATGTAGCAGAATGGGTCCAATCAGCCGAGGGTCCTCTTTTTAGTGTTGCTGACTTAGACAACCTTCAGAGTCATGCAGCCCAAGATATGGGGATCGTTACTTCATAGTTTTTTACAGTTTTATTGATTATTATGTAGTATTTTGTAAACTTTTAGAAGGAGATGCTTATGCTTATAGTTCACTGCAATCAAGACTCGATAGAGTCAATACATTGGATCATGTTTGGAGCTTGGACTCGTCTCATATATGAGAGTCGACACATTATGAGACACTATTAATCATTTATGATAATTTGAATTTTGAATTTGGACATCTATTTAGTATTTAGTATTTAGTATTTACTATTGATATTATGATTATCATTTCATGATGCATTGTTTGGACTATGAAGTGTGGACATGGAATTATTGAATTTTAATATCAATGAAAAATGTTATTTTTAATTCAAAATGTGTATATCTTTATTTTTTTGTACTCACCGATTTTTTCCCTATCTTTTGATCCGATTAAAACTCTTCGCTCTTTTGCCTCGCCGATTCATTGCCTATTCCGAGTCTGGTAACATTGATAAAAATACAAAATACACAATCATAAATTTTTTTGATCGAGGTCATTATTAAGTTTTTTATTATGTTTATTATTTTAGCATCACAAAAATAATGTACAAATTACTTAGTATATAGTTATTTTACTATACTAAATACATATTTAATTCACAATCATTTTATAATATTAATAATATTAAGACATTAAATAACTTTTTTAAAGGCACGAAGTCTAAATTGAATAGTGGTTTCTAGAACTTCAAGCAATTTCATTTTGAAAAGACCACTGAAGTTAACAATTTATTTTTAGCCAAATAAATATGGGAGATAATAATAATTATTTGGCTAATAATTATAAACAATGACTAAGTGACCCAATCAACCAATGGTTTTTAAAACTTCAAGCAAATTCATTTTGAAGAGAGCGAGGAAGTTAACTATTTGTTTAGGCAAATGAATATGGGGATAAATACTAATTATCAACCTAATGATTATAAACAATGACTAAATGACTCAATCAACCACACTAAGGTTTAAAACTAGTATTTATTTTTATTTTATTTTAATAAATTTAAAATTATTAATTTTACATAATAATTTCACTTCATTTACTAATACTTTATATAAAGCTCTTCTTGCATCTGAATGAATTAATTTCCCTCAACCCAACACTTCGAGATGGGACAGGACAGAATAATAGGGCAAAAGAGTGGAGTGATCACGAGAAGATATGCCAGAATAATAGGGCAAATGAGTGGAGTGAATGACATGTACAACACAGAAAGATGTATTTGGTGTATTTGTATAACTCAAAATAAAGAAAATATTAAAGTCCTTAGTTCTCACCATGGTTACATAAAAATATTAAGAAATATTGACATCAAAATCAATAAGGGAGGTGGAAGAACTGGAAATCAAGAAAATAGACATCCCTTCCAGTTAATAATAAAAACCCTAATATCACTTCAAGTTAATATCAAAAATCAAGAAATTAGACAATCACTTCAAATCTCTATAGTTGCTGCAGATGTAGCAATTATGTCTCCCTCACCAGTGCTAAATTAAATGAACTGTCCTTTTGATCAAGAAAATAGACAATCACTTCAAATCTCTATGGTTGCTGCAGATGTAACAATTATGTCTCCTTCACCAGTGCTAAATTCAATGAACTGTCCTTTTGACGGGTTAAAAAGATAATAGAAAGGTTTACTTTTGTAAAAGTTAATTCCAGTTACAAAAACCCAGTCACCCCATTCTGTAACAGCAAGAGTCTGCGATCCAATGCAAGTCTGTGGAGGAAGAGTAGCCACAGTAGTCCAAACGTTATTCCTACCATCATATTTCAGTATGTCATGCCGAGTGAACAAGTACAAGCTATCAGTAGAAGTGGCAACCGGACAATAACTAACGTGCCCTACTTTTTCCCTTAAACTGACCCACATTATATCTTCCAAACTTCTCCACGTTCCGGCACTCGGATCGAAAACTTCTGCACTTCTGTCTGATGGATCTCCGCTTATCACCATGAATTTTCCTTGAATGAAAACACCATGGCAATCGTGGCTGCGCGGTTGTATCATAGGAGGCAAAACTTCCCACCTTTCTTCCTCCACGTTATAAGCTTCAGCAGCGGCTATAGGGTTTGCAGACAGCTCTGTACTTGCCCCGCCAGCGACATAGATCAGTCCGGTGGAAGATGACACAGATGAGGCAAAGGAGTGTCGAGGTGTAGACATGTCAGCTCCACGGCTCCATCTGGCGGACACAAAGTCATAAATATATACACTCTTCATCGCAATGCTGCCGAACGGCCGCAATCCGCCTATGAGGAGCAGCTTCTGATTCACTGCAACGCATTCACACCATTTTGGTATTCAACGACACTGGGGTGCATCAATGGGTGGTGGGCTTTCGAAGGTGCCCTTCGCAGGGTCATATACGCTTATCGTCATCTCATGGACCCTCCGATCCATATCCAGATCCTTTCGGATCAGGCATATGAGCTGCTCGCTCGTCTCAGATATCTTTCTGTCCACATAAAAGTTAGGGTTACTCAGCATAGTCTCCCAGTCTCTACACACAGCTTTCAGGTTATTGTGTGATTTGTAGGGCATCCCCTAAGCGCTTGCGAACAAGATCTCTCGGAAGAACCGTCATTAGAGCAGTTTAAACTCGCCGATTACCGAAAGCTATAGACAGATCGTAACATAAACACACAAACGTGAAAGCTAATGCTATACACAGATCAGCGAAAGCTTG
Organism: Pseudotsuga menziesii; assembly: GCA_001517045.1. Taxonomy (NCBI): domain Eukaryota; kingdom Viridiplantae; phylum Streptophyta; class Pinopsida; order Pinales; family Pinaceae; genus Pseudotsuga; species Pseudotsuga menziesii. Next base: position 198,831 of record LPNX010988344.1, read on the forward strand.
ACACGGATCTTAACCTAAAGACACAAACGTGAAAGCGAACCCCAAGCTGGCTTAAAAGATGAAAAGATGAAACGGGGTTAAATATATAATATGTATAATAGGTACATCAAATAGTGTGGTAACCTAATTTCATTCAGACGAAATATGATAAAAGGAATATTGTTGTCATGCCAATTAGTAACCTAATTTCATTCCAACGAAATTAGGAAAATATGAACATGGTTGTCGTGCCAATGAGTAACCTAATTTCATTCCGACGAGATAGGAAAAAATGAATCTGGTTGTGATGCCAATTAGTAAAGTAACAATGAATCTGGTTGTGCCAATTAGTAAAGTAACGTTTAAACATATTTATTTATTTAAAATAAATTTGATTGGTCCATGTTTATTTAATTATATTTTATATTTTATAGCTAATTAATAGGAATTTTGATTTGTATGAGGACTTTGACTATACATCTTGGTTAATGTCTTTGGTCCATTTTAAGATGATCTAAATAATTGAAATTTAGAGAAATGGAGTAGTTCAATGTAGAACTTTACCTTAAAAGTTCCCTTTGTCCACTTTTTTATCTCATTCTCATTAAATGATTTTCATTAAGTTGAAAGACCTAACAAGTTCACATTACATACAACAAATTTTCAAATTATTAATATTTTATTTCACATGTGGACACTCTATTATGTTTTTTTTAATACTAAGAAAATTTATTAATAATATTATGTAAATATGTTTGTTTGGATTTCTATTAGAATGCCAAGGTCCCATTAGTGGATGGCTAGGTAGGTAATGTTATCCATTTCTTGGGAGTAAATCTATTTTATTTAAATTTTTTACATGTCAAGAATCCATATCCGTGTTAGATTTGGGTTTAAGATGCATCTATGCAGTATTTTTATGAGTGCACATGATGTGTGTATTTATTTAAGTGGGCATGTTCTTATTATTTTGTTAAATTTACTTTCTTAGGTGACATGTAATTTATTTTTATTTTTGAAGCATAACATTACTAGCTACTCTTAGTGCAACCAAAGGTATGCAAATATTACTTTTGTAATACAATATAATAATAAATAATAACAATATATTTTTAAGGTCACTACCACGCTAGACACCAATTGGTGTATGAGACCCCCTTGTTTGTGGGACAAGGGACCCCCCTCTCTATAATGATTTAATTGCTAAAGTCTACAGAGGTGTACATACCCTTCAATAGCTATGGATTGGAATAAAGGGGATGAGATTCAAAAAAAGGGGATGTTCGTGAGGAAGTCTACCTTGTGTAGTTTTTTTTAGCATGGGTTAAGTACAGCGATCTTGTGAGAAATGTAACAATACTTCATTCTCCTATCCAAATGAATTTCAACTATCATACCGTCAACTCTATCAATGTCAATTTATCCTCACCATTCTCATGCTCAATCTTTCCAACTATCATTTTATGTTCTCGATATCTTAAGTATTAACTAGAAATTTAAAGATGACCAAAAATCAATATCATGAATGGAGGATATATAGACTTTGGGGAAGATATTGAGACGTTATCAAGGATAAGAGAGGTTGGGCATGATAGGAATCGTTCACCCACAAGTTATAAATATATATTTTTGTTTGAGTGTTAAGTTATATTCTTCCGAGTTATTCCCAAAAAATAATAGAAAGGGTTGCTATTTTTTTGCGTGCATTGAGGAGCATTGAAGGGGATTAAGCAGTGAAGGGTGTGATCTTCCTTTTGTTGTATAAGGTAATGGAAGAGAACACAATCACTATTTTATGATCTTGAAAGAGAGGCTTGGAGTGCTCTCTCAAGAGTAGGTTGGTTGAGCCATGACATAAATGGACTAGGTTGAGTAAGTTTAGAGCATGTAGTTCAAATTGCTTCACCTTGGTGGAATATCATGGGGGTGTCATCAAGCCTATATCACTAGATGTTATTAGAAAATTTCCTTTATGAAACTAATTGCTTGGACCGGAATTGGATAAAGATAAGTCTAATTCCCATATTGACGAATTTGCAATTGAATGTTATTTGTTATTATAAATTTACATGGATTATGATTGTTGTTGGATATAGACACTTGATTTTCATTGAACCTATTATTTCATGTTTGTTAATTTGTTTCATATTTATTATTGCACATTAAGCATGCATTTAAATGATTTTAAGGCCTCCATGGAACAACACGTGTGTCATGATGGTGAGATAGATTCTTGAGAGTTTGTATTGTAATTACCTAATTGCAACAATCCTTATCACATCAATGGGGATTCTATGTTGTGGATTAGAGTCGTATTTGAATTTAGAGGCAATTTGAATAGCTCTACACAATAGGATTCATATTCATGTTGAGTTATAAAATTCATTAGATTTTTAAAAAGGATAAAATTAGAAGCTAGATATTTTTTATTATGCCTAAAATTTACCTCCATCAATGGGATGTACCCATAGAACATGAGTTTTAAGAATAATTTGAGAAACATGGTGAGATTTACTTTATTTTTAACTATAGATGAAGAAGAGGCTCACTAATTCAAGATAAATGGGACTTGTGTTCTAGATTGTAAGGGTAAATTTTGGTATCTTACTCTAGATCCATGAACAACCATTGGGTATTCATGTGATTTCCCCTCCACTCAGATAGACATGAAGCTAAAGGTAGGCTCATATTAGGATGGAATATGCATAAAGTGAAAGAGGCATATACCTCTTGTTATATCAAACTTTCAGCATGGTAGTGTTAGGATATTTAGACACTTAGGATTAAGTTAAGATCAACTTGTTATAATGTGTCTTTTGGTAAAGTGTGCTTCTTTAGTACAGATTAGTATGCATTTGTACATATATGTAATCTTGCGGTCACAGTAGGTCCTTGACATAGACTGATCCAATGGCTCATCTTATCCTCAATCTTAATGACCATTGAGATATGTAACTTAACACTATATTGACCGATTGGACCATGATCTCTATTTAAAGAGCATGGAGGGTCATTTGGTTGTTGATAGATTATCAAAAGTTCATTTTAACATTATTTTCTTTTGCATAATAATATTGCGTCAACTAGTTATTTGTATGGGGCCATTCAGTGTTTTTGTCTTTGAGTTTTTAAACCACATAAAAATGTTAGTGCATTGATCTGTGATATGTGATCTATTTGTGCGATCGGTTTCAATACCTACTGACTTGTGTGGTCCTTTTCTTTATTCTTTATTTCCTCATTTCAAGTAGTTATTAATTTTCATTGATGATTACTCATGATGCACTCGGGTTTATTTCCTATGACTTAAGAAAAAATATTTGGCACGTTATTGTCCTACAAGTACTTTGCCAAGAAACAATCTCGTCATCAAATTCTTACATTAATATTTAATAATGATAGAGAATGTGTTAAAAACAAGTTCACTACCTTCTATATTTAACATGGAATCCAACAACACATTGTTCCATATACTCCACAACAAAATGATGTAGTTGAGTGAAAGAATCACACTTTAAAACACACAACTAATTGTATGATCCAAGTTGAGGGGCTAAGTTTTCAATTTTGGGATGAGGCCAAAAATGGTGAAAATTAAAAAGTTAATTTCACCCCCACCAAAGATTTAAAAGGTATCACACCAAAAGAATCATGTTGTAACATTAAACCACATGTCATTCACTTAAGTTTCTTTGGCAGTGAAGCATGGTCTCATATTCCTGATTAAAGACATAAAACATTATAGCCTAATAGTCAAAACACATATTTGTTTGATATTGTAAAGATGTAAAAAGTTATATACTTACTTGCATACCCATGATATTATTATTAGAACAGATGTTAAATTTAACCAAGAATATTTTGGCCTATGAGCCTAGTTCAACATATGTGCCATCTGTGGGTTCATTCAGCATATAAAGTAGTTGGTGACCTTGTCGATGATCCCGGAGATCAACACCGAACACATTCTCAATTCTAGTGAACCAATTCTCTTTTGGATCAAGTTTCATATAATGATGGTCCAAATACATTTGCAAGCTTCACGCAATATAGATTGGGACAAAACTATAGATGAATAATAGTGTTCCTTAATGAAAAATGATACTAGCAAAATTATATATCTTCATAAAGGAAGAAAACTTTACAAATGTAAATGGGTCTACAAAACAAAGTATGCATCAAATGGAAGCGTTGAAAGGCCAAAGGGAATTCGAGTTACCAAAGAAATTTCCCAACTTAAAAGAATTTACTAAAATTAAACCTTTTCACTTGTTACCAAAATGAACTCCATATGCTTTATTCTTTCCCTCATTTCCTTACACAAATGGGGGGCCTATCAACTGGATTTCAAGTTCTCCTTCTTACATAGGGATTTTCATAAAGAAATTTACATCGAAGAATATCCTAAATATGTTCAAAATGACTCTATTTTTTATGTGTCCTTAATAAATCCCTATGGCCTTAAGCAATCTTGTTCATGTTGGTATGCCAAGATGGATAGATTTCTCCTTTATTGAAACTAGTTTTTCTAGATTCCATTCTAACCTCAATGTCTATATGAAGAAAGTAGGAAACCACATCATTATGATTTTTCTATATTTTTATGACCTTATCCTTATTGGTATTAACTCTAAAATTTGAACCCATGTGAAATTTAATCTTAAGAAAAACAATTAAATGACATAATTAGGACATTTACATTGTCTTCTTGGCCTCCAAGTCTTGCAAACCAAAGAAGAAATATTTATGTCATAGTAAAAGTATGTTTTTGACATTCTTCATCATTCTTACATGGAATATTGTGAGTCATCCCCATCTCCCTTTGATTCTGGAGTCAAAATTTCTGCCACTTTCGCTTCACCTGAAGTAGATCTCTCCTTGTATTATTATCTTGTTTGTAGTCTCTTATACTTGACTCATATCCATCCTGATATTTCCTTTGTTGTAAGTCTTGTTCCCTCTATATGAAATTTTTTGATGAAGCCCATTGGAGATCAACAAAAATCATAATTTGACACATTTGTTGATGTATTTGTAACTTCAAAATGTGTTCATCTATGTATCTTATGTATTGTAACCCGATGTTTATTTCAGGATGTATCTATTATGTAATTGAGTCATGTTGTCATGCCTCGATGTTTCGATTGGGATAATCAATAATATAAACAAGTCATGTGTAAGGGTCAAAGTCCCTGCAGTTCTGGGGCACTAGGGTTATTAGAGTCTCCTAGTAGAGGTCGGCCCTAGTAGGATTTTAGTCATGTCGGGATTAGTATAAATAGAGAGATGGGGTATCTATTTAGCACACATCACTCACACACTCAAGTGTAGCACATAGTTGAGGAAGGAGAAGACATTGGGGCTAGACAAGAAGAAGATTACTGCTGTCACGAGTGCATCTTACTGTTTTGGGGTTTTACATCTTGTGCTGATTCTATGCCTGAGGAAGTTGAGGGATTTTCTCCATTTATGGTTTCCTCGATGAAAAACACTGTGTTCATTGTCTATTGTGTTTGATTGTTGTACTTTTTATTCTCTCAGTAAAGATCCTAACATAATGCTAGCTTAACGTTGAAAAACTAACATGGAATCAGAGCTAACTTGAGAAGAAGACACTGTGTAGCTACAGGAACTAGGGATTCCTAGTTTGTGGATCTTCCTCCATAGATTTTTAGCAAAAGTAAGGTGGAATATCTCTCCTCCTTAGGGCGCATCTTTTTGTCTAAGAAAAATCCAATTCTGAGGGTTTTCAGTTTTGGACCTGTCACTACTGTCGAAAATTAGGGCTTTTCACAGAAGAGGAATTTTTTGAGTGAGCCGAGGCCTGGATTGATCTCCTCCCCAAAATCAAAGTTAGGGACAAATTTCAAGGCATTTGGGTGGATAAAACTTCGAAAAAGAAAAACCCTAATTTGCTCCTGAACCAACTCTGTAGGATTTCAGCTCAAGTTTCAGATCCAATATCTTGAACCTAGTAAGATCTAAAATATTTTGTATTTCCATTTGAGGTTCTTAGTTAAGATGTCTCATCATACCAAGCTTGATGAAAAGCTTGAGGGAGATGATAACTTCCGAGCCTGGAAGTATAGGATCTCCCTGGTCCTAGAAGAAAATGAATTAGACTCCTACATCCATGAGGAGGTTCCTGTTCCAGAGGGAGATGAGGCAAAGGCCTTACATAAGAAGAATATGGTTATGGAAAAGAGGATCATTGCTGATTCTATCAAGGATCACCTTACCCCACAGGTGTCCTCTTTCAAGACACCTAAAGCTATGTTTGATGCCCTAACCAAATTGTTTGAAGGGAAGAACATAAATCGGAAGATGACCCTGAGAAACCAACTGAAGAATGTGAAGATTCAAAATGTAGAAATAATTCAGTCTTACTTCACAAGAGTTTCTTAGATCAAAGAGCAACTAGAAGCAATTGATGAAGAAGTGGAAAATGCAGAAATTGTAATGACTACATTGAATGGCCTTCGTAAGTCATGGGATTCTTTCATCCAAGGAATCTGTGCTAGGAAGGAGTTAGTCAAGTTCAGCAAAATATGGGAAGATTTATCTCAAGAAGAAGCTCGGATAGCAGCTCGAGAAGAGAATATGCGAAGTGAAGACCATGTTGAAATATTGTAACTTCAAAGAATATTGTATATGTATCTTTTTGTGGTCCCCGATGGTCCTATTAGGAGAACCACTTGTATTACTTTGTACCTCGATGCTCCTAATAGGAAGAACTAATAAGAGTCATGAGGTAGTCCCCTCTAATTGTAAAGGTGGGTCATTAGCACCCCAGTATGGTTACTTGAGACTACATGTGTAACTCAAGCCTACATGATTTAACTCGAGCCTACATGTTGGATGAGTTAATTAAAGTGAACGGATGAATATAAATAGAGGTGTAGCACTCCTCATTTGGAGGAGCACACACTCTCACTTGTATAATGCATTAGTGGATAAGAGAAGAGTAGCAAGAGAAGGAGGAGGATCAGGATTTGATCTCCAGTGTTGGTTTTATCTTTTACCTTTTTGGGGCATCTATATTGAGGAAGCTTTTGCTGGGTTTTTCCCTTTACGGTTTTCCCGGGATAAATCTGTGTTGTTCTTGTGATGTTGTTTCTTTCATTGATCCTGTTTATATGATTTTGTTATGAAAATGAAATGAAATACTAATGTCTTAGCTAAGCATATGAAAATTTAACATGGTATCAGATCCAACCTAAATAGGAAAGACCCAAAAGATGAACCAATGACATGTGGCATTCCATACAACTTCACTGTTCTGAATAGTCATGTAATAAGTCACCCTGGGAAAATGAACATAACTCCCAATTGGTGAAACCAATTCTGATGAAACCTATGGTGTTGGATCAGGGACATATGAGGTTACTTGAGTACAAAATTTTAGACATAGAGGAGCATCAATTTCGAAGATATCAAAGAAACAGTGATAGGAATTTCTGTAGAAGAAATTGGAAAACTAGGGCTTTCTGTTCCGGGACCTTCCCTCCATTGTTTTCAGAAAAAAGGAGTACATTGGACAGCTCCATTTGAGGAGATCTATCTTTCTATCCAATTAGATATGAAAGATTCCAAGTTTTGAAAATTAGGGTTTCTTTGACAAGCCCTAGATCAACCATCTCTCGAAGCAGGACGGACACCTCAAATCGGTAAGATCTAATCTTTTGCTATTTGCATTTGAGGTTCTCATTTCGAAGTGATCTATCACATCAGCTAGATGATAGGCCTGGTGAAGTTGAAAACTTCCAATCATGGAAGTATTTGATCTCTTTGAAGAAATTGAATTGGACACCTACATGAGTAGAGAGGTTCTAGTTCTAGAGGGAGATGAGCCTCAAAGACTTACACAAGAAGAACTTGATCAAGGCCAAGAATATCATTGTTCATTCAATCACGGATCAACTTGTACCACAAGTTTATTCCCTAAATACACCGAATATTTTTGATTCCTTGATCAAGCTATCTGAAGATAAGAACATAAATCAGAAGATGGCTTTGAGAAAATAGTTGAAGAATGTGAAGATCCAGAATGCAAAACATCTTGAAGCAATAGAAGAAGAAATGGAGAATGAAGAAGTGGTGATAGCCACCTTGAATGGTATCCTAGGATCATAGAATTCATTCATTCAAGGAATGTGTGATAGAAGGAAGTAATTACTTTCATTAGACTCTGGGAAGAAGAAGAAACTCATCTCATAAGAAGAGAAGAAGAAAGATGGGAGCAATTGAAGATCAAGCTCTCACCATTCAAAGAAGATCCCTCAAGCGATGATGAATATGAAGAAATCGATTCTTAAAGAACCTCTTATTCATCTTATCATTTGGATAAGAAATGATGATTTCATGAATGAAGAAGATGATAAATTAGAATGATCAGGATGGAGTCTACCCACGAAACAAATAAAAGACAAGTATTCAATTGTCATTTCATGATATTGTTTTGTTATACATTTGATTATATTTAGTTGATGTGTTGTTTGCATTAATGAATGTATACTACTAATATGCATGTGATGGGTAAGTAGCTCATGGTGCTATACAACTCTCCATTGCTACTTATCAAACCTATTTGCTGACATATTGGATTAGTGCACAATCTCAATGATGTCATGGTAGAGATGGAAGGCATCTAGAAAGTTTCTGTGAGATATGGATGAATGTTGTATTGGCTAAATAGTTGCATGATGAATAAGAATTTGTCGTTATGCATATGTTTTATGAAATGGTTCTAACCATGAAACTGGTGCATTTGAATTGTAGGAAAGTTCCTGTATAACCTACTACAAGAAAAGAAGGATGAGACTTGTTCCGAAGAACAAGTGATGACAATTAAATAAACATGAATTTGAAGCTCCCAGGGTCAGAGACACCATGACGAAAGAAAGAGCTTCGGAGAGCAGTGGATCCACCTCAAAGGATGAATACCACCATGGGTATGAGAGATAACTCAAGTTGGAGAAAAGTATGCTATGAAAGAAGATATGATAAAAGAATAACAGTTGATCATGGGGAATGATGTATACGATATGATTTCGAGACATAAAGGCAATATATATCAATCATAGAACCACCTATACAGAATGAAGAAGGAAGATAATACTCCACTTCAAGGGGGGTGACTACATAAGATATATGAGTTCGACACGGTAAAACATGATGGACAACTTCCTGATGGATAGAGACTTTACCAAGATTAAAGTGGGTTCCAACCTTCGAAGTTGAATGCAGAAGACTAGGATATGTTGATGATATGACAAGATGAACTCATGGAAGATGTTATGACGAAAGAATACTAGAATGATGTTTGGGATATAGTACTCAAACCAGAAAGCAAGAATGGGGTATCTTACAAATGGATTTGCAAGATAAAATATGTTGCTGACAGAAGTAAGGAAAGACTTGTGGCTAGAGTTTTCTATAAGAAAGAGGGAATTAATTCTGAAGAGACACTTACTCCAGGAAGCAAGGTACACTTCCTTCATAACTATGATGGTAGTTGCTTCCATGATGAAGTAAAGACAAGCCTTCCTTAATGGTATGATTGAGGAAGATTTTTACATCGAATAGTCATGAGGATTTGAAGCTGATGACAGATGGAATCACATATGCAAGTTGAAGAAGGCCATCTATGGCCTGAAGCAAGCTCCCAAAGATTGGTATGGAAGAATAGATAGTTTCCTGACGAGCATGGGATTTTCCAAGAGTAAAGATGATCCTAACCTTTAGTACAAGGTTGTATAAGATGAACCTGTCATACTATCACTATATATGGATGATCTATTTCTGGCAAGGAATGAGAAACATACTATAGAATGCAAGAAGAAGCTCACTGAAGAATTTTAGATGAAAGACCTTGGGTTAATACATTATTTCCTAGGTCTGGAAGTATGGAAAAATTTAGAAGGAATCTTTCTCAACTAGGGAAAGTATGCAGTAGAGATATTGATAAGATTCGATATGTTGGAATACAAATCCATGGCCACACCCATGGATTCCAAATTGAAGTTGTTAGATGATGAATCATCAGAGTTAGTGGATGTGATTCATTACAGACAGATCATTGGGTCATTGGTGTACTTAACAAATACCAGACCAGACATTTGTTTTGTTGTAAACACCTTAAGTCAATATCTTGTTCAACAAAGATGGGTTCACCTAGTAGCTTCAAAACATGTGATGAGACATCTGGAAGGGACTATAGAATTTTTTCTATACTATGACGGTAGCCATGAGTATAGATTGTATGGCTACAAAGATACAGATTGGGCTGGAAGTATCTCAGACAGGAAAGGCACATCAGGTAGATGCTTTTCTTTGGGGTCTGCTATGAGTTTATGGTTTAGCAGGAAACAATCCAGTGTTTCTCTTAGCATGGCTAAAGTAGAATACATAAGCAGATTGCTCTTTGACCTAAAGATGGATACTACAATGATTCTATGTGATAACCAAAGTTGTGATGACATACAACCCTGTGTTCCGTTGTAACACATAGAAATATGGTATTTCTACATACGAGATAAGATGCAGATGATGATTTAGTATTCCCATACTAAAGATATAGATGATGTTTCAGTATTTACATACTGTAGATGCAGATGATGGTGATTCTATATTTCTATACTGAATATAGAGATGATGATGCTTTCAGTATTTCTATACTGAAGATATAGATGATGATGCTTTCAGTATTCACATACTAGAGATACAGATGGTGATAGTTTAGTATTCACATACTGAAGATGTAGATGATGATGGTTTGGATGATGATGTACTGACGAAGCCTCTATCTTGAGTAAAGTTCAAACACTTTTGAGACAAGCTTGGTGTTGTTCGGAAAGACCTTCCCCGAAAGGGGGAGTAGTGATGTTGTAGTGGGATTATATCATCCCTAGGCACTTGACTTAAAGAGATCCGGGGACCTCGGTCCTTGAGAATGAAGAGGGATTGTATCATCCCAGGACATATGTCCAAAATGGATCCAGTGACTTCGGCCATCGAGAATGTGGTAGGATTGTATCATCCGTGAACCTCGGTTAAGAATGGATCTGGTGACTTCGGTCATCGATAATGTGGTAGGATTGTATCATCCGTGAACCTTGGTTCAGAATGGATCCGATGACTTCAAACATCGAGAATGTGGTAGGATTGTATCATCCATGAACCTCATTTCAGAATGGATCTAGTCACTTCGGTCATCGAGAATGTGGTAGGATTGTATCATCTGTGAACCTCGGTTCAGAATGGATCCGATGACTTTGCTCATCAAGAATGTGGTAGGATTGTATCATCCATGAACCTCGGTTCAAAATGGATCTGGTGACTTCGGTCATCGAGAATGTGGTAGGATTGTATCATCTGTGAACCTCGGTTCAGAATGGATCCAATGACTTCAGTCATCGAGAATGTGGTAGGATTGTATCATCCCTGAACCTCAGTTTAGAATGGATCCGGTGACTTCGGTACTCGAGAACGTGGTAGGATTGCATCATCCCTGGACTGTAAGTCCAAAAGAGATCCAAAGACTTCTTTGTCTTTGTACTGTGATTTGCAGGTTGTTGCTGATGATGTTGATGTTGTTGATCGAAAGGTCAAAGTGCTGAAGATGATGTTGCTAATCGAAAGGTCAAAGTGTTGAAGATGATGATGCTGATTGAAAGGTCAAAGTGTTGAAGATGATGTTGCTAATCAAAAGGTCAAAGTGCTGAAGATGTTGCTGATCAAAAGGTCAAAGTGCTAAAGATGATGTTGCTGATCGAAAGGTCAAAGTGCTGAATATGTTGCTGATCGAAAGGTCAAAGTGTTGAAGATGTTGTTGCTGATCGAAAGGTCAAAGTGCTAAATATGCTGATGATGATTAAAGAGTTGATGTCGTTGAATATTGAAGATGAAGACTATATAATGTTGAAAGGCTTCCAATGATTTATAGATGTTTTACCCTGATGATGTTGATGATGTCCTCTATCTCTCTCCTACTATTGTTGTTGTTGATGTTGTGGTAGAATACCCTTCTCGTTAAGGGGGAGTGTTTAAATATTGTAACTTCGAAGAATATTCTATATGTATCTTTTTGTGGTCCCCAATGGTCCTATCGGGAGAACCACTTGTAGTACTTTGTACCCCAATGCTCCTAATGAGGTAGTCCCCTCTAATTGTAAAGGTGGGTCATTAGCACCCCAGTATGGTTACTTGAGCCTGCATGTGTAACTCGATCCTACATGATTTAAATTGAGCCTACATGTCGGATGAGTTAATTAAAGTGAATATAAATAGAGGTGTAGCGCTCCTCATTTGGAGCACACACTCTCACTTATATAGCACATTAGTGGAGAAGAGAAGAGTAGCAGGAGGAGGAGGAGGATCAGGATTTGATCTCCTTGCTGGTTTAATCTTTTACCTTTTTTGGGAATCTATATTGAGGAAGATTTTGCTGGTTTTTTCCCTTTAGGGTTTTCCCAGGATAAAATTGTGTTGTTCTTGTGATGTTGTTTCTTTCAGTGATCCTGTTCATATGCTTTTGTTATGAAAATGAAATGAAATACTGATGTCTTAGCTAAGCATATGAAAATTTAACACACCAAGCTCTCACAATACACTCCAAGTCTCACTCTATGTCAAGCAGAAGAATACCTCATAGCTCCATAGGTAACCACTCTCACAAAGATAACACTAGAAAAGATGCATCTAGGATCATATGATATACATGTGATGAAGCAGGACACTATGCAAGGAATTGTCCTAAAAAATGGAAGATAATAAAGAATAGCAACAAAAGAACACATCATGCTCATGCTACAGAGGTTGATGAACCATCCAGGAAGAGATCCATATATGAAAGTGAAGAATCTTCAAGCGAGGATGAATATGTTCTGATACCTACTCTCACAGGTAACATTAGTCATGGAAGTGATGATTGGCTTATAGACAGTGGGGCTTATAAACATATGAATGGATTCAAACAATCCTTTGTGAGTCTATTAGAACATGAATCACCTCACAAGGTAAAGCTAGGAGATGACTACCAATATCCAATAAAAGGTAGTGGGGAATATTCCTATAAAATAGACTCTGGAAAATATCTAACAATGAAAGAAATATTGTTTGTTCCAAGACTCAAGAATAACCTTCTCTCCATATCAGCATTATATACAAAAGGAATGCGGGTAGCATTCATAGATGGTCAAGTCATCATGTGGCCAAAAGAAAAGACTATCGTTGATGTGGTAATGATTGGAGAACAAGAAGGAGGATTGTACAAATTAAGGGGCCATCCAGAACAAGCCTTGGTCCATGACACAGTAGAGCCAAGTGAACTTTGGCATAGAAGGCTTGCACATGTGCATTACAGAGCACTACCTATTGAAAGCAAAGCTATCGAAGGTCTTCTAGAAATCCAAGCAAAACATGATGGGGTTTGCAAAGGATGTACGAAAGGAAAGAATACAAAGAAGACATTTCCAAGCAACGAAAGCAAAGCAAAAGGAATCTTGGAAATCATCCACTCCGATGTATGTGGTGCTATGTCATCAAACTCTCTAAGCGGGTATGCATATTATGTTTCTTTTATTGATGACTTTTCTAGGAAGACATGGGTTTACTTCATGAAGAACAAAGATGAAGTATTCAAGAAGTTCAAAGAATTCAAAGCCTTGATCAAGAACCATACTGAAAAGAATATCAAGACCATTCGATCAGATAATGGTGGAGAATTCACTTCAAATGAATTCAAAGAGCTATGCAAAGAATCAAGGATTAAGAGGGAGTTGTCCACTCCTTATAATCCACAACAAAATGGGATTACGGAACATAAGAATAGAACTATCATGGAAGCTACAAAAGAAATGCTTCATGATCAAGACCTTCCTATGCATCTTTGGGTGGAAGCTGCCAGAACAATGGTGTATGCACAAAACCGTACTCCACATAGAGCACTCAAGAACAAGACTCCTAAAGAAGTCTTCTCCAGCAAGACACTAGATGTCATCCATCTTAGAACATTCGGTTTTCCTGTGTACATCCAAATTCCAAAAGAGAAGAGGAATAAATGAGATCCTTCAAGAAAGGAGGGTATATTTGTGGGATACTCTGAAGGCTCGAAGGCTTACAGAATATATTTCCCATGATGCAAGAAGATTGACATCAGTAGGGATGTGACATTTGATGAAGACACAGCTTACAAAAAATCCAGAAAGAGACCTGCTGAAGAACCTGAAGAAGTAGAAGCACCCAAAATTAATGATACAACCATGAATGAAGAAACTCGGGAAGAAGATTGAGAATTTGAAGAACCACAAAGACCTGTAGATCCACCTCTAGGGAAGAATACTCATAAGAGGAAACCTTCTTAGGTATGAGAACTTATCCAATGTGCGGAAATATATGGGGATCTAGAAGAGAATCACAAAGAAAGAAAGAGGACCAGATCTTGTTCCAGTTATGTAGCTTTACTATGTGATTTCATTGATAAAGAACCTTCCAGTTATGAAGAAGCAGCAGAACAGAAAGAATGGAAGGATTCTATGATCGGAGAGTACTAATCGATCGTGAAGAATGATGTTTGGGATGTTGTCCCAAGACTAGATGGGAAGTCAGTTGTAACTTCCAAATGGATCTATAAGATCAAACATGCTGCAGATGGTAGCATTGAAAAGTATAAGGCAAGATTTGTAGCTCGAGTTTTCTCTCAGAAAAAGGGAATTGACTATGAAGAAACCTTTGCACTTGTAGCTAGATGCACTTCCATTAGATCAGTACTTGCTCTGGCTCCAGTGATGAAATGGAAGATACACCAGATGGATGTCAAGACTACCTTCTTGAATGGTGTAGTGGAAGAGGAAGTGTATGTAGAACAACCAATCGGTTTTGAGACACATGACACGGAGTCTCATGTATGTAGATTGAAGAAAGCCTTGTACGGTTTGAAACATGTACCTAGGACATGGTACGATAGAATTGATAGCCTTCTATCCAGTTTGGGATTTACCAAGAGTAAAGCAGATTCCAACCTTTACTACAAGGTTGAAGATGGCAACCCAATGATGCATCTACTATATGTAGATGATCTGTTCTTGACAGGTTTGGATGGGTTGATTACTAATATGAAGAGAAAGCTTTCTGCCGAGTTCAAGATGAAGGACTTGGGTATGATGCATTACTTTCTAGGTATGGAGGTGTGGCAGAGTGCAGATGGAATTTTCCTTGGACAAGGGAAGTATGCAATAGAGATCCTGAAGAGGTTTGGGATTATGGACTGTAAGACTATGGCCACACCTATGGCATTGAACCAAAAGATAATGAGCGATGCTTCATTAGATTCGGTTGATGCTACGATGTATCATCAGATGATTGGGTCATTGATGTACCTGACGAACATGAGAGCAAACATTTTCTTTGCTGTGAACACCTTGAGCCATTTCTTGATAGATATGAGAAATGTTGACTTGATTGTTGCAAAGCATATTCTGAGGTACCTGAGGGGTACAGTTGATTATGGGCTCAAGCAAGATGCGAATTAGAAGATTAACCTGGAGGGTTATGTTGATTTAGATTGGGTAGGTAGTTTCATCGATAGGAAGAGCACTTCAAGGTGTTGCTTCAGTATGGGATCAGGTGTGATCTCTTGGTTTAGAAGGAAGCAATCATGTGTGGCATTGAGTACAGCTGAAGCAGAGTAAGTCATAGCCTGTTCAGATAGTTGTGAGGCAGTATGGCTGAGGAAGCTACTGTCTGATTTATTTGATCTCTAGATGGATGCTACTTGTATACACTGTGACAACCAGAGTTACGTGAAGTTGTCAGAGAATCCAGTGTTCCATGACAAGTTGAAGCACATCAAGATCAAGTATCACTATATAAGGGATATGGTGCAAAGAGGAGTAGTGAAGCTCCAATATGTTGCGATGGAGGAACAGATAGTTGATGTGTTGATGAAGCCATTGGCCAGAGTGAAGTTCGAGTTATTTAGGGAGAAGCTTGGTGTTCTCCATATCGAGGTTTCCCCCAACGGAAAGTGATGAGTCCCAAATCCATTTTGATGAGCAAGTCAGATGTAAGGGTTGAGCCATTCTGTCATGGTGAGAGGATTCAGTTCCTTCCATGTCAGATATGAGTGCTAAGATCCAAATCCATTCTGATGAGTAGGTCAGATGTAAGGGCTGAGCCATTCTGTCATGGTGAGAGGATTCAGTTCCTTCCATGTTAGATATGAGTGCTGGCCATTCTGTCGAGTAGGAAAGATGTAAGGGCAACTACCACTCTCTGGGAGAGTGGAGGCACCTGGTCCATTACCAGGTAGGTTAGTCTAGGACTTGGGGCCTTTCTGATGAGGGTGGAGGATTTGGTTCCTTCCAGGTTAGATGTGAGTGCATGCCATTCCGTCATGGTGAGAGGATTCAGTTCCTTCCATGGTCGATGTAAGTGTGGTCCATTCCATCATGATGAGAGGATTCAGTTCCTTCCATGGCTGATGTGAGTGCGGGCCATTCTATCATGGAGAGAGGATTCAGTTCCTTCCATGTCAGATGTAAGGGCATGCCATTCTATCATGGTGAGAGGATTCAGTTCCTTCCATGACAAATGTGAGTGCGGGGCCTTTCTCATGTGATTGTAGGTTACTACATGATTAGATGTGAGTGTTGGGCATGCCTTTCTGACGAGTAGGTCAGATGTAAGTGCTGGGAAAAAACCTGCCTGATGGCCAGGCCTACAACCAGCATAAAAGAAGGCCAGCTCTATATAAATTCCTATGATGAGATAGCACACACATCATGATGACTAGATGAGATCAAGATTAAGCTATGATCCAGATCTAGTTATGATGACTTCGAGAGATCCAGATCAAGTGATGATCCAGATCCAACAGTGATGATCTAGATTGAGTGATGATCCAGATCTAGATCTAGATCGAGTGGTGATCCAAATCCAGTCCAGTGATGTTGATCCAGATTGAGAGATGATCGAGATATAGTAATGTTGATCCAGATCGAGAGATGATCCAGATCCAGTGATGTTGATCCATATCGAGAGATGATCCAGATCGAATGATGATGTCCCATGATGATCCAGATTCAAAGAATGAAGATGACTTGAAGACTCAGAAGACTCGAGATATAGATGATGAGATGATCTTGTTGATACAGAAAAGAAGACCAGTGCTGAAAATTGTGTCGAAAGAATACATTCCTAGTTAAGAGCGAGTGTTGATGTATTTGTAACTTTGGAATGTATTCATCTTTGTATCTTATGTATTGTAACCCGATGTTTATTCTGGGATGTATCTGTTATGTAATTGATTCATGTTGTCATGCCCTGATGTTTCAATTGGGAGAATAAATAATGTAAACAACTCATCTTAAGTCATAGTGGGTAACCATCCGATTGTGTAAGGGTTAAAGTCCCCGCAGTTCCGGGGCACTAGGGTTATTAGACTCTCCTAGTAGAGGTCGGCCCTAGTAGGGTTTTAGTCATGTCGTGATTAGTATAAATAGAGAGATGGGGTCTCTATTTAGCACATATCACTCACACACTCAAGTGTAGCACATAGTTGAGGAAGGAGAAGACACTGGGGCTAGACAAGAAGAAGATTACTGTTGTCGAGAGTGCATCTTACTATTTTAGGGTTTTACATCTTGTGTTGATTCTATCTCTGAGGAATTTGTGGGGTTTTATCCATTTATGGTTTCCCTGATGAAAAATAGTGTGTTCATTGTCTCTTGTGTTTGATTGTTGTACTTGTTATTCTCTTAGTAAAGATCTTAACATAATGCTAGCTTAATGTTGAAAAATTAACAACATTTTAGGTATTGTTTATTATCCGGATTTATGCAGGAATGCAACAGAATACACAAATAACCATAGAAACAAATACGTATTGGAAATAACACTTCATTTCATTAATCAATAACTGAAACTTGTTTACATACAGAATGGAAATAAACTAGCTAGAGTGTTGGTAGCTTATCTCTAAGAATCGATGTGGCGACTACATGCCTCTGAAATATGTGTTATAATGAGGCTCGAAGGCCTATATATTATTGAGAAACAATGGAAACCCTACACATCCAAAAACATAACCCTAGGAGGTGAAACACCTTAATGTGGGCCCCGTTGGGTAACTTGGTACATCAATTTACTGGGGTCGTAACTTTAGCATACTTCCTCCGTTTGATGCCCATGATACATAGTTAGAAAGATCTGTTTAAGTAATACATCCATAAATGTAAAACATCTAGTCTGGGATGAATTCCTATATGCCTAAACATTCGATGCCAAAAAAACGTCGTTTAGGGCCTCAAAATGGCTCCAAAAGTTTAGGACCCAAAAACTGCCAAAAATAGTAAATTGTGCTACAATTAAGGAAACTAGAAAATTGAAAGAAATAGTGGTGGGGGTCCAAGAGGAATGGGTGGGTGGCCACCATTATCCTCTTCGATCATTCCTCCCCCGTTAGGAATCAATGGTCCCCATTGCGTGGAGTTCCTCCATGAGATGAGGAAACTTCTATTGAACTTGGTCCCCGGTGAACCACTTTCCCTAGTGAAGGAGTTGGCCTGCTTAGACAAATTGATATAACTGGATCTTCTGTTGGTGGGTTTTCTTGATCTGTGTGTCCGCAATCTGATCAATTGTGGCTTGTTCCATGTAGTCGGGGTTTAACTATGTTGGTGTGAGTTGTTCTGCCATGTCTGATGTGTCCAGTAGAGGTGGAAAGTAGGGCCGAAGGCAGTCCACATTGAACACTAAGTGTAGACAAAGGAATGGTGGAATACTGAGCTCAAAGGAATTTTCCTCAATAGCCTTAGCGATGGTGTATGGCCCATATCAAAGTGGGAAAAGCTTGCGGTGGGGTCCATCGAGGCGCTCTTTCTGTAAATGTAGCCACACTTTATCGCCCACCTGGAAGTTGTGTTGCACCCGATTCTGATCATTTCGTTGCTTGTACTTAGCATCGGATCTGTCCAATATGTCATGAACCTGTTGGTGAATGTGTTGAATGCACTCAATGAAGTAGTTTGCCTTGGAAACTTCATACTTCATATGAACTGAATCAACCTGAGTAGCTGCAAATGGCATGGCTAGGTCAATCGGACATAGTCACTGGAATCCCAAGCCCGCCTGAAATGGGATATGGTTGGTTGAGTTGTGGAGGGCCTAGTTATAGATGTGTTGTACATAGGGGAGGCTCTCATCCCAGGTGTGTGGATTCTTTGAGTTATACATTCGCAAAATGTGTACGATCATCCTGTTGACGACCTATGTCTGGCCATCAGTTTGGGGATGGAAAGCTGTGGACTTTGTGAGCTTGGTGTCTAGAATTGACCATAGGCTGGACCAAAATGTACTAAGGAACTTACTATCCCAGTCTGATATTATAGAATATGGGATACCAAAGTGTACCCGCACTCGTTCAAAGAAGAGTTTAGTGGTGGCTTCTATGGTGATATTCTTCTTGCAGGCCGCCATTATGGCCATCTTTGAGAATCTGTCAATGACCACAACCAAACAGTCGTTGCCGTGCTTAGTAGAAGAAAATCCTAACATGTAATCCATGGAGATGGATTCCCAAGGTTGACTAAGGGTAGGCAACATAGTATAGAGGCCTTGATTATTCATGGATGGTTTGGTAATGGCATAGGTAGTGCAGGATCGGATGTACTTCCCAACATCGTGTCGAAGGTTCAGCCAATAGAAATACTTTTGCATTACTGCCACTATTTTCTCGACCTCGAAGTGCCCAACGACCCAACTGTAGTGCGCTTCCCAAATCATCTTGGCATGCTCGCTTGAAGGAACACAAAGGTGTCCCATGTGACACAATAGTACATTGTGGAGGTGAAATTTTGGAACTTGGTTTCCCACCAAGAGCGTCTAGTATGTGTGGCTGAATTCTGGATCACTCTTGTAGAGAAGAAGCCAATCAGAAGTCTTGTGCCCATAAGAGTTGAGCACGGTCAGTATCGCCATGATTGGTGGGTAGCTGAGGCAGTCTGCAACATCATTGGTGCTTCCCTTCTTGTACTTGATGTTCAAATGAAACTGTTGTAGATATGTGGACCACTTCTTATGGTGATCGTTTTGTAACTTCCCTTGTGTCTGCATGAACTGTAGGGGTTGGTGGTCTGTGTGGATGATCCTTTCCTTCCCCAAAATGTAATGCTTCCATTGTCGGCAAGCCTATACAATGGAATACATATCTTTGTCATAAGTGGGATATTTGCGGACTGTGTCTGACAGTGTCTCACTATGATATGCCACTGGATTCCCTTATTGAGTAAGGATTGCTCGAATAGCATAGTCAAAGGCATCTGTCTCGATCTCAAATGGTTGTTACAAGTCTGGTAATGTGAGCACTAGGGCACAACAGAGGCGATGTTTCAATTCTGTAAACGCCTTCTATGGAGTTTCTAACCAAAAGAATTTTTCTTTCACTCCTCCCTTGGTGACTTGACTCAAGGGCCAAGTGATATGAGAGAATCCCAACATGAACCTGCAGTAGAAATTAGCAAGGCCCAAAAAGCTGCAAAGCTCTGTTAGAGTAGTTGGGGCTGGTCAATCCTAAATGGCTTGGATCTTGGTTGGATCCACATGTACCCCATAGTCATCGATAATGTATCCCAGATACTGAACTTGGGTCATGCCAAAAGTGCACTTGTCCAAATTGGCACACAACTTGTGCTGTCGCAATGTTTGGAGGACCTGTAGGATGTGGTGGGGGTGCTCTTCCCAATTTTGGCTGAAGATCAGGATGTAATCCAAGTACACTACTGCAAATGAGTTGGTGAATGGCTGCAAGATGTCGTCCATCAGTCTCATGAAGGTTGCAAGAGCATTCGTTAGCCCGAAAGGCATGACCAACCACTCGTAAAGGCCCTCCTTGGCTTTGAAGGAAGTCTTCCACACATCGTTCTGGAACGAACTCATGTTTACCCGACCATTCGATGCCAAAAAAATGTCGTTTAGGGCCTCAAAACATCTCCTTAAGATTAGGACCCGAAAATTGCCAAAAATAGTAAATTGTGCTACAATTAAGGAAACTAGAAAACTGAAAGAAACAATGGTGGGGGTCCAAGAGGAATGGGTGGGTGGCCACAAATATCCTCCTAGATCAGTTTAGTACAATATTCATTATAGTTTAGAGGGACACTTTAGTTGGTTGGTTTCACTAGTTCAGACTGGGTTCGTGACCTTGATTATAAAAAATCTATTGGAGGTTATTTTTTATTCTTGGATTTGAACATGCCACTTGGGGTTGTAGGAAACAACAAGATCTTGTTATTTACTTGATGGAAATAGAGCATTGAACCATAATAAATGCAAGTAAAAAATCCTTGTGATTTCAACAAATCCTTTTAGAGTTTGGATTCGAGCAACAACATTTTGGTTAATTTAGTGTGTTAATTCATATGCCATAAAGATTGTGAAAGATCCATTTCAGCATCACTACATCAAACACATTTATATATGTATGCACTTCATCAAAAATCATGTTCATGATCGTGTTATCAAAGTGTTATTTTTCCGTACAAATGATCAAGTTGGAGATATATAGTATCTATTTCGATGGGTTTATGGAGTTTTTCTCTCTTCCAGGGTGTAAACCAGATAAAAGTATTGGTGTGTTGATTGGTGATATGCTTGTGTGATAATTTCTTAAGGTGAGTACTCTTCTTGAACTATCCTTTCTTAGTTGAACATGCAGTTGATTGGAGGTTGTTAATGTAGAACCAAGTTCGCATGAATCCTTGTAAGCCCTTACAAAATCCATACATATTGGATAATTTATGAATTAATGGTGCTATAATTTCCATGCAAGATATAAAAATTAATTAACATAGGTACCTACAATGACATATCTTAATGGATTCCAACGGATTGAAAAAATGACTTTTTTTCCCACAATGAAACGTAATGGGTATGTTTATCTAGTAGAATATGCATGGGATAAATTGCTAGCAGGTAATAGATTTACCCAATTGGAATAATGTTGGTTTTTTCTCCTCGTTAATTTTTTATAATCATAAATTATATCTTTGTTTAGTATTTAGAGGAATTTTAAAGGGAAAGGTAGGGAATGGTTTAATTATTTTCCCCACAAATTTCATAACCACCGGATCCTATAAATGTCACTAATGTAGTAATATCTTCAATGAAGAAGGGGAAATGATAATTGAGTATACTACACCTTCACCAACAATGAAAGTATTTTGGGATTCAATGCATGATAATATTCATGTTGGTTGGTAGGAACAATACACATCACATTATTATGTGTGATCATTTCTCTACACAATGAGAGTGCACTCATGAAGATGTAGACCTATGTACAACCCATGTACTTCCTTGGCCAAGAAAGAGATAGAAGTAATGGAAAATGGACCTCTAAGGCCATGAGGACATAAGTGAATAGATAAATTAGTAAAAACAATGGGGTTCAAGATGAAATATTATGAAACCAATTAGATGTTTTCCAAATAAACGAGTGACTATTTCCATACACTTGAATTGCAATGGTGATGGGGACACGTACCTCAATGTCATAAATGAGGTTTAATTTTTGGAAACCTATTGTAATATCAATTAATCTATTCTAGGACCATAAGGAGGAGTATAAAATTGAATTCTAGTTAGGTTTATGTTTATAGGTGGTCTATTAAAGCATGGGATGAGGATTTTGTGAACAAATTTAACTTGGTTATTCTCTTACATAGCAGTACATAGTGATGAATTCACGTTTAAATGTTCAATGTGAATCCATTAATTTGATGGATTCTTGAAATGTTTTTTCTTGGTTAAATACCAAAAATTTTGAGGACATTGAAATGATTGATGATATCATGTGTAGTTATAAAGGAAGATCATTTTCATGTTGGAAGTCCGGTTGAGGGTAGGATTCACTTTGTCCCTTCTAGTGAAGTAGTTAACATACATAATTATGTATTTGTGAAAAATATTGGATAGTTTGTGCAGTTTTTTGAGATCAATTCCTAGTTTTCAAATGGGAACTACGTTGATTATAGTATGGATGCGATGATTGCACTCAGGTTTTATAAGTGATGATTTTGTATTTCATGTAATATTTCAATGCATGGATGAAACCATGGAAGATGGAAGGCTAGGAAAATTTATAAGGATTATCTTCTGTTAGGAGAAAAATCTGTTTAAGATCCCAACATGAGTGCCACTATGGAAATAATTGATAAAGGATAGGCATTGGTAGAGGATGGTACATGAATTCGTCAACAATAGAGTATGTTACTAAGAAGGTCATGAGAAAGATATTTTTACATATTTGTTGATGATTTTTGTAAGAAATATTCAATAGGATCTCATTAATGTAATATGGTATATGCATGGGTAGCATGGTCATTTTGGTATAAGACATGGGAAACAACAAAATAAATGATGAAATAGTCACTAAACCGTGGATAGATGATGAAGTGTTCTATGTTAGAGAATTTTGTGAAGAACTCTAATTGGGATTTCTCATCCCATACGAAGGTGCATATGTTGCACAAAGATGTAAAGACCCGTTATATGGAGTGGCATAGTCAAGAAAAAATAATCACAAAATGTTTATTTTTGATTCAAGAGTTTCAATTGGAAAAACATGTGTGGTGGTAGCAGGTCCAAGAGGGATTGTACCTTGAAGGGATAAAAAATATTCCCCTATATTGAGATAAAAATGTGAACCCTACACTATAAATAAAACATCATGTAGAGGAGGCAAGAGAGAAGGTTTTTAGTGTTACAATATTGGAAAAAAACATCCAAAAAACCTTTGGTACAATATATGTTTTTTGTAGCACAAGTTTTTCCGAGAATATTCACTATTACTAAAAAAACAATTGGTAGATGAAGATTTCATCAATTTTTTTTTTTATCGAGTGCTCTATATTTCTATAACGGACAGGAGTGCACCTTAAATAACTAAATTGAAACAGCGCATGCACACAATTCCTTAGCACTGGTGCATATATCATAGAAAAAATTACATCAATGGTTATACATTAGAGTTGCAGAACAAGTGTTTACATTCATCTCCAATGTACTGTTTGGTATGTTTTAGTGCACACACCACTACATATATTACATCATAACAATATTGGTGCATTTTTCTAAACACATCGATACCTTGAATATATTTATTAAAGTGCTAACAAATTTGTATATTTAAATGCAATGACGATGATGTTGTATTATGTGCATTGTTGTGCAATTTGTATTTAAATATAACTAGTGCATATATTGTACAACTAAGCATTCGTACATACGGGATACCAATGAGCATTGGTGCATATATTATAACAATGAGTACTTGTTCTTATATTTTGGGAGAAAACATTAATGCTTATATTTTAGGAAGAAAACATTGGTGCTTATATTTTGGGTACAAATCATTGATGCTTATAATTTAAAAAGGTCATCGGTTCATACAACATGTAAAGAGAAAAAATACATTTACTATGTGAAAAAACTTTGGTGGCTAAACTTTCAGTAGGCATACATTCATGGAAATGAATAAAACACACCAGTTAGTTGAACTAAATAGATTGTGTACTGAATGATGGGGTGAATTTTCCATCTTGTGGATATGTAAATATAGTTTTTATTTGTTTTATATATTGAGTATGGTGATATGGTGAATTGTTTCATGTTGATGATATGCAAATATATATATTTTTCCTTTTCCTTTTTGAAAAATTTTCAATTAATCATTTGAGAATCAAATATTTTGTAGGAATATTTATTTTTATATTTTAACAATTTTGTTTCAATAAGCTTGTTTATTACATATTTGTTCATAGTCACAATTTAAATCATTTATATATTTAAATCATTAATGTACCAATATGTGACATCAAATACTTTAGTAGAAAAATAAACCCATTTTGTTATATATCAATAAAAATCTAAAATATGGGACAACATAAAAATCATCAATAATCAAAATATCATTATGACATTGTTACAATTATTTATTTTGTATCCTCATCGAATTGGTGTGATATGTCCACATTGAAAATAATGTTTGTTTTTCAAAGATAAACATTCCAAAATATAAAACATGTAGTATCAACCTTCAAATGTATTGGTCATATTCCATTGCTTAAAGTGTTCTGGTTTCTCGACCTATTTCCATGCCCCATATATTCATAATCTTTAGGGGATATTGTTCCTGATTTATTTGAATTATTTTGTTGGTTATATTTATTTTGTTCCACATTTTTATGTTTCATCTACAAGCATAAAAATAAGCATGATTATTATATATACATTTATAAATAATATAATATACTCTACAACAAAACCCTATGATTATCATCTCTTTTAGCTTCCTTTTTAGCGTCCACTATCACTTTTAGTGTATTTTTCATCATTTTTGGACAAAGTGGATGCTTTTCCATAGGATGGCACTTTTAATGACGTTTTTTGCATCACTTTTTAAAAGTTTGTGCTATTTTGGGTGCTAATTAACGTCCTAATTAGTAACCCGATTCACGTCCCAATTAGCATCCCAATGAGAGTCCCAAATAGAGTCCCAATTAGCATACCAATTAGCATCCCAATTAGCATCCCTTTTTAAAAGTTAGGGATATTTTGGACATTAATTAGCATCCAAATTATTGTCGCAGTTAACATCCCAGTTAGAATTCAATTAGCGTCCCAATTAGCATCCAAATTAGCATCCCAATTAGTGTCCCATTTTAAAAGTTGGCGCTATTTTGGATGCTAATTAGCATCCCAATTAACACCCTAATTTGCATCACTTTTTAAAAGTTTGTGCTATTTTGGGTGCTAATTAACGTCCTAATTAGCGACCCGATTCACGTCCCAATTAGCATCCCAATTAGAGTCCCAAATAGCGTCCTAATTAGCATACCAATTAGCATCCCAATTAGCATCCCTTTTTAAAGTTAGGGATATTTTGGACATTAATTAGCATCCAAATTATCGTCCCAATTAGAGTCCCAGTTAGAATCCCAATTATTGTCCCAATTAGAATTCCAATTAGCATCCCAATTAGAATCTCAATTACTGTCCCAATTAGCATCCCAATTATCATTCCAATTAGCATTCCAATTAGCATCCCAATTATATTCCATTTCATTACTACAGCGAGAGCAAGTATCATTCTAATGGAAGTGTATCAGGCTATAGGTTAAAAGGTTTCTTCATAATCTATTCCTTCTTTCTGTGAGAAACCACGAGCCACGAATCTTGCCTTATATTTCTCTATGCTACAATCTACAGCATGCTTGATCTTGTAGATCCATTTGGAAGTTACAAATGACTTCCCTTCTAGTCTTAGGTCAACATCCCAAACATCATTCTTCATTATCGATTGATATTGTTCGATCATAGCATCCTTCCATTCTTTTTGTTCTTCTGCTTCTTCAAAATTGGAAGGTTCTTTATTGATAAAGTCACATAGTAAAGCTACATACCTGGAGTAGAATCTGGTTCTCTTTCTTTCTCCGTGATTCTCTTCTAGAGCCCCATATCTTTACGCAGCTTGGATAGCTTCTCCTACCCAAGCAAGTTTCTTCTTGTGAGGATTCCTCTCCTTAGGTGGATCGACAGGTTCTTGAGGTTCTTCAAATTCTCAATCTTCTTCTTGAGTCTCTTTGTTCATGGTTGTATCATGAATTTTGGATGCTTCTCCTTCTTCAGGTTCTTTAGTAGTTCTCTTTCTATATTTGTTGTAAGATGTGTCTTTGTCAAATGTTACATCCCTACTGATGTTGATCTTCTTGAATCATAGGAAATATAATTTGTAAGCCTTTGAGATTTCAGAGTATCTCACAAATATACCCTTCTTTCTTGAAGGATCTAACTTTGCCCTCTTTTCTTTTGGAATGTGTATGTACACTAGACAGCCGAATATTCTGAGATGGATGACTTCTGGTTTATTACTAGAAAAAACTTCTTCAGGTGTCTTATTCTCGAGTACTCTGTGTGGATTATGGTTATGTACATACACCGTTGTTCTGGTAGCTTTTGCCAATAGATGCATAGGAAGATCTTGATCATGAAGCATTGCTCTTGCGGCTTCCATGATAGTTCTATTCTGCCTTTCTACAACCCCATTCTATTGTGGATTATATGGAGTGGATAACTCCCTCTTAATCCCTGATTCTTTGTGTAAGCCTTTGAATTAATTTGATGTGAATTCTCCACCATTATTTGATCGAAAGGTCTTGATCTTCTTTTCTGTGTGGTTCTCGATCAAGTCTTTGAGTTCCTTGAATTTGCTGAAAACTTCATCTTTTTTCTTCATCAAGTAAATCCATGTCTTCCTAGAAAATTCATCAATGAAAGAAACATATTATACATACCCACTTAGTGAACTTGATGATATTGGTCCGCATACATCGAAGTGGATGATTTCCAAGATTCCTTTTGCCTTGCTCTTGCTACTTGGAAATGTCTTCTTTGTATTCTTTCCTTTCGCACATCCTTTGTAGACACCTTCATGTTTTCCTTGAATTTCTGGAAGACCTTCAACAACTTTTCTTGCAAGTGGTAGTTCTCTATAGTGCACATGTTCAAGCCTTCTATGCCAAAGTTCATTTGGCTCTACTATTTCATGGTCCAAAGCTTGTTCTGGATGGCCCTTCAATTTGTATAATCCTCCTTCTTGTTCTCCAAACACTATTTCATCATCAATAGTATTTCCTCTTGACCACATGAGGAATTGGCCATCTACAAATGCAACCCTCATGCCTTTAGCATCCAGTGCTGATATGGATAGAAGATTATTCTTTAGTCTTGGTACAAACAAGACATCCTTCATTTTCATAGACTTTCCAGAGTCTAGCTTGTAGGAGGATTCACCAGTACCTTTTATGGGATATTGGTAGCCATCCCCAAGTTTCACCTTATGGGGTGAATTATGTTTAGATAGTTTCTCAAAGGATTCCTTAAAACATGTCATGTGTTTGGAAGCCCCACTGTCAATAAGCCAATCTTTGCTTCCGTGAGTGACAGTTCCTGTGAGAGCAAATATCAGAACATAGTCTTCTTCAATTTCTTGTTTTACTTTCTTCCTCAGAGGATCATCATCCTCAGCAGTGTGAGCATGATGTCTTCTTTTGGAGTTATTCTTCTTCTTGGATCCATTCTTATTCATGGGATAATTTCTAACAAAGTTTCCTATATCATAGCATGTATAACATCTAATTTTGGATGGATCCCTTCTTACAAGATTATTTTTCTGATGAAAATGCTTACCTTGGTGATAATGATTTTCCCTTCTTCCTTTCCTAGAGTGTACTGTGAGAGCTTTATCTTCACTTCCCATCTTTTCTTGTCGAGCTGCTATTCGAGCTTCTTCTTGAGAACATTCTTCCCATAGTCCACTGAACTTGACTAACTTCTTCCTAGCACATATTCCTTGGATGAAAGAATCCCATGACCTAGGGATACCATTCAAGGTTGTCATCATAATTTCTGCATTATCCACTTCTTCATCTACTGCTTATAGCTATTCTTTGATTTGGGAGACCCTTGTGAAGTATGACTCGATGGTATCCTCATCCTGGATCTTTACATTCTTCAACTGGTTCCTTAGAGTCATCTTTTGATTGATGTTCTTCCCTTCAAAAATTTTGGTTAGGGCATCAAACATAGATTTAGGTGTCTTCAGCAAGGAGACCTGTGGTATGAGGTGATCCTTGATTGAATCAACACTAATAATCTTTTCCCTAACCAAATTCTTCTTATGTAAGGCCTTAGCCCCATCTTCCTATGGAACTGGAACCTCCTCACTGATATAGGAGTCCAACTCATTTTCTTCCAGGACCAGGGAGATCCTATACTTCCTGGCTCATAAGTTATCAGATCCCTCAAGATTTTCATCAATCTTGGTATGATGAGACATATTAACTGAGAACCACAAATGGAAATACAAAAGACTTGGATCTTACCAGGTCAAGATGTCAGATCTGGATTTGGAGCTGATATTCTGTAGTGCTAGTTCAGGAGAAGATTAGGGTTTTTCTTTTTCGCAGTTCTGTCCAACCAAATGCTTTGATCTTGATCCCTAACTTTTATTTTGAGGAGGAGATCAGTCCATGCCTAAGCTCACTGAAAAATTCCACTTCTATGAAAAGGCCTAATTTTTGGCAGCACTGTCGGGTCAAAAACTAAAAAACCTCAGAATTGGATTCTGCTTCAACAGATAGATGCGCCCTAGGGAGGAGAGGTATTCCAACCTTATTTTGCTGAAAATCTATGGAGAGAGATCCACAAAGTAGGAAGCCCTAGTTCCTGAAGCTGCATAGTGTCTTCTTCTCAGGTTAGCTTTGATACCATGTTAGATTTTTAACATCAAGCTAGCATTATATTAGGATCTTTAACTGAGAGAACAACAAGAACAACAATCAAACACAAGAGACAATGAACACAGTGTTTTTACTCAGGGAAACCATAAATGGAGAAAACCCCGCAACTTCCTCAAAGATAGAATCAGCACCAAAAGTAAAACCCAAAACAATAAGACGATCGCCCGACAGCAGTAACCTTCTTTCTTCCTTGTGTTGAGGCCTGAAAAATTGTAGGCAACAACAGTAAGGGATTCTCCTCGGTGAACGTTCCTAACTAGCCCATGACTATTTGGTATGGGTAATCCGTCTAGTTTTGCGGTCTGTCTACCGTAGTTCAAGTAACAAAAATAAAGGGTTTTACCGATTGCGACCTGGTCCACTGTGTATATTTTTGTATTTTTTTTAACTTTAAGTATGATATGCAAGTGCCTATCTAACATGTAAATTGATAAAGAATATGAGGAGTAGCCACAATGTGATGCGCTGGTTCTTACCTCTCATCTTAAACTCTCTCGCATCTAAATCACACACAACAGAAAACAAGACTAACTAAGATGTCCCTAGGGAGCAAGATTATTAATTAATGAGTAATGTATTACTGCTCATATGTTAAGATAAATCACATATAGTTGTTCTTAGAATCAAAAAACATAAACATGAATAGAGATATGCACAACAAGATAGCTCGTCGTTTGTTAAAACATTCATTCCTCATAGTTGAAATTATCATAAAATAAACCAGAGAACATTCATACAAGAACATAGGTTTAGAAAGTTAGAACAATCTCACAGTTAATGAAACACAACTGAAAATGAAATAGTTCCCCTTCAACATTGTTCATTTCACCACATTTGAACATTCCACACAGCACTTTCTCCAATAGGAAAAATTGTAATTATATTATTGCAAAACGAAATAGTTCCTCTTACAACACGTTTTTCACAAGTCTCACTGGGAAAAAGCCCTTTTTTTCCTCTTACTTTCCTCAATTTATACAAAATCCAGTAAAACCTTTGGGTTTCCCCCCTGACTCATAAATTTTGGGTTCCCCAAACCATTTTGTCTTTTGTGAGTGGTCATGATTCATATGAACGTTACATTTCAAACCAAGATTAGGATTTACAACACTTTGCAAGAAATACCGACCTGGTAACCGATGAACCCCCAAATCCCGAGACTATGTTCTTAATGATTGTGCTCTATAATCCAATGGTCCTTTTGATATCCTATTAGTCTTAGATCTTTGCTTTCTTCTTTATGCTTTAGCTTTTCCTTTCTTCAGCCAATTTCCTTTTTCCAGCAGTAGTCATCAATTGAATCTAGAAAATCTCCTAGGTTTATCTGCAATCAGATGAACAACTCATCATTCATCTGGAACTTGGTACTACGTTTTCAATGTGAAAATATTAACCTGATAGAAACAAAGAACATATCTCCATTCAAGAAAGAAGTTACAAGCTCATAACAATGGCAAGAAAATGACCAAAAATCGGGCATATAAAAATCCCCATCAGCATATTAGAACACTTGAGATCAGTCGGTTGGTTCACCGGAATGCCGCGACGGTGGGTGACCCATGGTCTAGGGGTTCCGGAGCACATCAACTCATTGGCGAATAAAAAGGTAATAAAACGGGAATCATACATCGGTGGTCAGAAATTTATTTAATTGGACGGTTAGTCTGCTGAGAGACCGCAACGATGGGAATAAAAAAGACATGGCCTCCACCCAAAGTCATAAATTGCTCCGATAGCGAAGAAAACAGAAAGAAAAAGCATAAGTCCATGGGCTCGGTAAAGACAGGAGCTATGCATCGGAACATTCATCATTTAGCTTCCACAACAACAGCTCTGCAAGGAACTACAGCTCTGATACATTATACTGAAAAATTTCAATTGAGAAGAAAAGGAAATAACCGGTAAATCAAAACTCAAGTTCAAAAGGAAACATCAACAAACACCGACATCCACTTAGCAAGCATCTTCAAAGATCAAACTTGCAGTAACATTAAGCAATCCTAATCAAACTAAGCAAGATAAAATTTTAAAGGAGGGTCCCAATTTTTTAGAAATTTGGGAGAAAGTTGCCGCTACAACAATTGGCGATGACCCGGTGAGCCCAGATCTCTGAATCAACTCTTCCTTAAGTAACAGAATATTCAACAATTAAACTAATGTATTGAATTCTTCTATATGTCTATATTCCTAAACTGGAAAACGTACGTACTATAATCATTGATGATAGTCCAATCTGTTAGGAAATGGAAACCCAAAATCTCCAAGTCAGGATAACTCTTTTGAGGCCAAGTAGATGCGTTTCATTTTACCTCTATCATTGGAAAGCTTCCATCTTGGACACTGTTTCCACCTTTTCACACACCTGGATCACATGGCAGAAATCTTCAAGCCACTCGGTGTGTCCTTGGGGGCAAGTCTCGAGTCAAGGCTGTCACCTTGTTCTTGACTCCTCCGTTTAGGCTCAACTCCTAACGAAGCCAATGGGGGTAGACCCTGTTAAGTTACTAAGGATGATTTCTTAGTGTAATGATGTTGTATTGAGTCAGTTATTTAGGAGTTTGAATATTTTAACTATAAACAATTGAAGATGACAAGATACGAAAATAACACACGTAAGCACAAAGCTGATAAACAATATATATGTGAAGCAAAAATGACCATTGCCTTAGTAATGGAGTCAAATCAAAGAGATCAGTGTGCTTGCATGTGTTTGGAGTAAATGTTTTGCGATTGCATCTTGGTATGTTTTAAGTTAAAATTGGAGTGTGAGTTGTTTAAATTAGGCTTAAGGGGGACTCCAGATATACCCGAGAGTACTTGGAGTATGTCCAAAACAAAGCCTATACGGATACCCGCAAGGAATATGTGGGCTGAAATGGAGTCTCTGGGGCTGTGTTCGTAACGCACCCGTTAGGGTGTGATAGAGATCGGCGTCCCGAGGTCACTTTTCAGTAGGTTCCCGCTTCCTTTGGGTATTTTGCCACCGTAAAGGTTTGATCGAGGTGTTGGATTTTCACCTGATGGTTTGTTAATTGGGGAAGGTGAGTCCTAATTATGCTAGTCACCCAAGTGCTTTTCATACATCTTGACTAATCGGACGAACCGCAGCCAAGTGCAGAGCATACACACTGGAGTCTTGTAAATTTTAATAAGTTTTAAAAGATGTGTTCTTGCTTAAAAGAAAAGCCTCCAAGAACCTCTTTCGATCCAAGTGGATCTCAATCGGGGAATCAAGGAGGGGTTAATTTTAAAATGCTGATAAACAAAAGATGAGAAAATAACACAACTACACAAATGCGGTTTTCTGATTAATCCTACCACGAATCTCTTTCCCCTTGCGGGTCACTCGGGAAATCGTGGGGTAAGTATTATGATTACTTTTGAAAATAAGATATGGAATATGGAATTATCAACAATATCAAATATACTACCCTACCAATCAGATAAATTCTAGTAAAAGAAATAAGCAGAAAAAGATGAAAAAGGCACCGACGCGAATCCCCCCAGGGGGGATGGGGAATGGGCTCGAAAGAG
Organism: Pseudotsuga menziesii; assembly: GCA_001517045.1. Classification (NCBI taxonomy): domain Eukaryota; kingdom Viridiplantae; phylum Streptophyta; class Pinopsida; order Pinales; family Pinaceae; genus Pseudotsuga; species Pseudotsuga menziesii. The sequence continues at coordinate 231,701 of LPNX010988344.1, forward strand.
CCTATTCAAAGGATGATTTTATTACAGAGATTACAATATCAAAGCACTGATAAAATAGAGATTTCTTTGTCCTTATATAGGTTGAAACCAATATATTACATTTTATGCAAAGCAATTACAAATTATGTTACAAAGGAGAGCCCCCTGGGGGGATTTGAGCGCTCCAAAAGCCACTTTGGACAGCAGCTTATTTTCTTCTCTGTCATACCTGCTAAATGATAGTGAGTGAATTAGAATAACAAATGCCCCAAAGAACTTTAAGAGTGCCTTTGGTTCAGCCTACTTTATCTCAAAAAATTAATGAAATTAAACTAGTTAAACCGACGAAAAGGGAACCTAAGAAAGCAAGCTTTCCTTGGGATCTTGGCCTGCTGTTTGTGCATCCAATTAACAGCACTGATATTGCAGAATATTGAAATTATTGAACAGCAAATTAAACTACCTTATCAGCAAGCTATGAATTTTCCAATAAACTACTTGCGAAACTAAGGCAATTTTAGCTAGATCTCTTGAATTTGAACTTTATGTGCACAATGAAGCTAAGATCTAGAAAATTGTGCTGAAATATTGTAACTTCAAAGAATATTCTTTATGTATCTTTTGTGGTCCCCGATGGTCCAACCGAGAGAACCACTTGTATTACATTGTACCCCGATGCTCCTAATCGGAAGAACTAATAAGAGTCATGAGATAGTCCCCTCTATTTGTAAAGGTGGGTCATCAGCACCCCAATGTGGTTACTTGAGCCTACATGTGTAACTCGAGCCTACATGAGTTAACTTAAGCCGACATGTTGATTGAGTAAACTTTAAGTAAACGGATGAATATAAATAGAGGTGTAGTGCTCCTCATTTGTGACACACACACTCACTTGGAATAGCGCACTTTTGGAGGAGAGGAGTTGATGGAGAAGGAGGAGAATTAGGTTTTTGATCTCCTTGTTGGTTTTACCTTTTTCCCTTTTGGGGCATCTATATTGAGGAAGCTTTTTCTGGGTTTTTCCCTTAGGGGTTTTCCCAGGATAAAGCTGTGTTGTTCTTATGATACTGTTTCTTTCAGTGATCCTGCTTTATATGCTTTTATTATGAAAAATGAAATGATATACTTATGTCTTAGTTAAGCATATGAAAATTTAACATGGTATCAGAGCTAACCTGAATAGGGCAGCTTTCACAAGCTACAGAATCTAGGGCTTCTTATTTTTTGTTCTCTCTCCACAATCAATTAGCAAAAGAAGGCTAGGCTGACTCTCCTTTGAAGGGTGCATCGTTCTATCGAAGCGGAATTCGATTCTGAGCATTTTCAATTTTCGTTCTGGAAATTAGGGATTTCTACAGAAGAGGAATTTTTGAGTGAGACCAGAATAGGATTTTTCTCCTCATCGAAACCGAATTTTAGAGACCTGGATCAAGTTTTTTGGTTGGGTGAATCTCTGGGAAAGTCAAACCCTAGTTTGACCTCGAGCTAGAAAAACCCTAAATACTAAAACTGCTATGTTTTGGCACATTCACTATATTTCGAGATTGGCGAAGGATCAAGAGCTGAAAATTGCAGGGGCCGAAGATAAAATCCTGATGAACACTATGTCCAAAATTCATCCACAGATTCGTTGTATTCCAGAAGATATGTTCTCTCCAAGTTAGGGTTCCAGCCTCTTCCAGAATTCATCCCTAAACAGGACACCTGGGGAGAATTTCAATATATTGGGATACAGAGGTACAAATGGAATTCCTAAAGATTTTCCAGAAATGGAACAAAATTTAATTTCTATGGTCCAATTATTAGACTTAGAAGATGAACCAGTGACACGTGGCATGCCGTACAACTTCGCTGTTCTGAACAGTCCTGTAACAGGTCACCTTGGGAAAATAATCATAAATCCCAAATGGTGAAACCAATTCTAATGAAAACTATGGTGGTGGATCAGGGACATGCGAGGTTGCCTTAGTACAAAATTTTAGACATAGAGGATCATAAATTTCGGAGATATCATAGAAACAGTAACAGGCATTTCTGCAGAAGAAATTGGAAAATTAGGGCTTCCTGTTCCGGGAGCTTCCCTCCACTGTTTTCAGAAATGGAGTACATTGGACAGCTCCATTTGAAGAGATATATCTGTATTTCCAATCAGATCTGAAATATTCTGAGTTTTAAAATTAGGGTTTCTGTGACAAACCCTAGATTAGCCAGCTCCGGAACCAGAACGGACACCTCAAATCGGTAAGATCTAATCCCTTGCTATGTTCATTTGAGGTTCTCTTTTCAAAGTGATCTATGACATCATCTTGATGATAAGCTTGGTGAAGTTGACAACTTCCAATCCTAGAAGTATATGATCTCTCTGAAGAAAATGGATTGGACACCTACATGAGCATAGAGGTTCCAGTTTCAGAGGGAGATGAGGCTAGAAGCCTTTCTCAAGAAGAACTTGGTCAAATCCCAGAAGATCATTGATGATTCAATTTTGAATCAACTTGTACTACAAGTGTCTTCCCTAAAGACATCTATGAGGTTTGATTCCTTGACCAAGCTATTTAAAGGGAAGAACATAGATTAGAATATGACCTTAAGAAACCAGTTGAAGAATGTGAAGATCCATAATGCAGAGACCATGCAGTCATAAGGATCTCTCAAATCAAATAACAACTTCAAGCGGGGAAAGAAGAAGTGAAGAATGTAGAAGTGGTGATGGACACCTTGGATGGCCTCCCACGATCATTAAATTTATTCATTTAAGAAATGTGTTTCAGAAGGAAGTGATTACTTTCAGCCGACTTGGGGAAGAAGAAGAAGCTCGTCTCTGAAGATCAAGCTCTCATCTTCCAAAGAAGATCTCTCAGTCAATGAGAAATATGAAGATCTCAACTCTTGAAGAACTTCCTATCCACCTCAGCATTCAGATAAGAAACGACGGTATCATAAATGAAGAAGTCGATGAAGGTGAAGACTCAAGAAGGAGAATACCCATGAAACAAATAAAGATAAGTATTCAATTGTCATTTCATGATATTGTTTTGTTACACATTTGATTATATTCAGT